>NDXB01001786.1:46310-113659 GCA_002631895.1 Agapornis roseicollis | reverse complement strand
CCCCCCCCCCCCCCCCCCCGGATTGCACCTGGATCTCTGGTCAATGCCAGCTGCCAAAATGGGACCCAAGAGCTCACATCTTGCTTTTGACGCTATCGAAGGACTTGGGCTCTTTAGTAAGTCACAGGCTTAAAAAACTCAGGATGCTATTCTAGTGCTTCCTCTGCTTAAAAATAGCTTCCCTGGACTCGCTGTTTGTTGCCTCTAATAGGAACCGGTCACCCACGGAGCACAGCAGCACTGCTGTGGATCACATCCACCATGCAAACCCTTGTGAGACTGGGCCTGTACCCACTCTTGTGCCCTGGGGACAGGACGTGACTGCAGACCCTGTTGTGCCCGATGTTATGGGGCACAGGGTGAGGGTCTGAAGCCTCCCATCCTCACAGCAAAGCCTCAGAGGCACCCTGGAATGACGAGCCAGCAGTGGCCATGGAAAGAAGTGGTTTTTAATCCATTTCCAAGTGTTGTCATCTGGCTTTAAATCAAGGCAGCTTGATGCTGCCACCTCCCCCAAGTGCCTCCAGGCAAGGCAGCAACCATAACCTCACCACGTGCCTCACACCCTCCTTTGGGCAGCACCAGTGGTGGGGCTGCAGCTCCCACCGAACCCAACGGGCGATGGGCAGAGCAGGGAGCGTGCCAGGTCCTGTCTGCTGCACATCAGCATGAGGATACGCCTGCCCTATGGCACAGGGGCAGCTGTGATGGCACCAGAGCCACCATATAGAGTCTGCCACGACCAGCCTTGTGCCGGATGCCATCCCTGCCTGCACTCTGCCTTCACCCAGGGGCATTAACATGGGAAAAGTTAATCCTGGCACCTTCACCATGAGGAGAGCAGTAGGTAGGGTCTGTCCCCAGGGTTTTGGGGATGCAGAGGAGACATTTGTCCCCACTGAGCTCCACCAGAAGGCCCCTATCAGCCAATGCAAACACCCAGATCGAAGTTGAGCAGCAGCTAAAGAGCTCAATGGCCCCAACATCACAATAAGGGGAGGAGAGGGGTTGAAACCATCCCAAACTCCAATGGTTAACACCAATCCTACAAGAGCTGGAGCCGGTGGCAGACCCAAACCTACAGCCCTGACCACAGTGGCTCACCCTGGCCGGTGTAGACCACCTCAAGGAGCAGGGGCAGCTCACCAACCCCTCCAACCTGGGCTGCAGGGGCAGAAATGCCCTTCGTGTGTGGCACTGGCTTTTCACAGGCCGTACCCGGCCCGGTTCCTGGCAGCCGCTTGCGACGCCTGTGCCGGCCGTCACGTCCCATTCCGCTCGCCGGGCCGCCCGGTGAGAGAAGGACACAGGATGCGCCGGGAGTGAAAGAGCGAGGTCGGCGGGGAGCGTGCCAAGTCCCCCCTCGCTTGCACAGCTCCGGCCCGCTCGGGGAGCCAGAGGGAAACTCGGCTCTGCCCGGGTTCAGAGGCCGGCGCTCAGATTTATTTGTGTTTGTGTGAGTAAAAGGCTGCAGAAGCCTCCGGCCAAGGGGTTTGGGGGAGAGAGGAGTGGCCTCTGATTCATGCGGACTCTGCCTGGCCCCGTGCCAGGCATGAAAGGGAGACCATGTGCGGGGAGCCGCTGCCTTAACCCTTCTGCTGGGGCCGTGGGGAAAGGACCCCCGTGGGGAGGAAGGGGAGGGATGGGGATGTGCATGTAGAGGGTTTGGTTTCTGCGCTGTGATCGCTGCCATAAATGAGCCCCATTCCCCATCCTGGCCCTGCTGTGCCTCAGTTTCCCCGATGGAGGGCAGGGAGATGGTGCCCTGTAAGGAGGTGGGGTTTGGAGAACACCCTGAGGAGAGCGGTGCAGTTGAAACAAAAGTGGTTTCAGCCTCACCCTGACCCAAGTGCTCTGGGACAGGCAGATTTTAGCCTTGTCTCATTGGGGTTAAACACACTGCATGGCTCAGCGGCAGAGCCACAGCGCTGGGCTGGCAATGACCTCTGAGGACGGGGGCTCCCTGCTTTCCTAAGGATGCTCCCTGTGTCCCACCTCCTGCCAGAGCTGCTCCCACCGCAGCCCCCTGCCCATCCCGCTGCTCCGGCCATGGGGGCTGCTCCCAGGAGCCGGGCTGGAGCTGCAGTGGCTCCCCCGGCTGCCCCAGCTGGTGGCAGCACTGAGATCACACACTCTGCACAGTCCCAAATTCCCAGCTCATCCATCAGCTGGAATCACCTGGGGGATTCCCAGGAAACGATGCTTGGCTACAGGCTTCCAGTGTGGACAGGGGACCGGTCTCCCCATAAGCCAGGCCACTACGAGGTACTTTCTAAAGTGCCAATGGAGGAGGCCTCAGGGTCTCCACCACAAGCACAGGAGGGTGCTCCTTATGGAGCTTCGCACACAGATTCCAGCTCTCCCATGCCCGCGGTGCCGCGCTCACGGAGAGGCCTGGTGCTAAGCTTGGACCAGACGAACACCCCACCGCCGTTGGGATGGGTCATACAGGGTCACACCACCCTGCCAGGACGGATGGGCCGTCACCATCCTGCCAGCACCTCTCCTCCTCTCCAACCCACGGGGGGAAAAAGACCCGGCGCCTCTGCCCCTTCCCAACGCCGCGCGCTCTCTCCGCAGGGATCGGAGGCGGATTTTCCAGCCCCGAGAACAATGCCTTTCTAAGGCCCTGCTCCGGGGCTTCCTCCTCCCAAGGCTTCTTCTCCCACCGTCTTCCTCAGGAGTGAACGTGCCCCGTGGCTGGTAGCTCCCCGGGGCCGCCGCCGTGGCGGAGCCGCGCTGGGTGGGTGTCCGCCTTCCGCAGGCTCCCGGGCAGGTGCGTGCCGGCGCGTGTGCATTGTCCCTGCTCGCCCAGGAGAGCGTGAATGGGACACGGTTATATTTAGCTGCTGAACTCACACCACCAGCACCACCACACAAAAGGAGCCGTTGCATCTTAAAAGGGGGCGGCCGTGGGCTCGGAAGGGACAGGAGTGTGGCTATTTTAGGGAAGACATGTCATCATTGGCCCGTCCCGGCTTTAAGCTGCTTCTGTAATGCTGAGTAAAACAATAGCAGCATCCAGAGGAAGAGCCTGTTATGTTTCAGGTGGGATGTTTTCAACCGGGCAGGAAACCCGACCGCTCCCAACGTGCGGCGGCGGCACAAAGGACGCTGAACAGCATGGACCAAGGGCTTGGCCAAGCAGCAGGGAGCACGCTGCAGGGCCCAGTGCTGGCTGGGTACAGCCCTGAAGCTGTCACTGCTGCCTCCTCTTGTCCACCTGCCTGCACGGGCTTCTGTCCCTCCAAGTAACTGACAGCACCCAGGGATGTTGCCTGCTCGTTCACTGCATTGCTGCTGTCACCAGGCTGTGACATGGGGCTGGCAGGCGGCTCCATTCCAGTGTGGCAAGTGGTGAGGGCAAAGGTAGGCTGGCAACGGAGACAGGAAGCAGCAGCCAGCCCATAACCCAGGGCCAGGCAGCAAAGGGCAGCCCAGGGACACAAGGGGCTATCACCTAACTCGGTTCTGACCTATCTGCCACCCCTCAGAGTGATGGTTTTGGGGTCCAAGCTTATGTAGCAGAATGGAGCTGAGCTCTCCTGCTCTCTCTACATCTGGTGCTGGCCGATGGACACCCCCTTTTGCCATTTCCCTGTCTGGACCTGCACCCCCCTCCCCCCCCGAAGCTTTAGCCACAGCCCTGTGCCAAGGCATGGACTGAAGGAACACAGTGAAGATCAAATCCCCCTCCATGAGGTGTAAATGTGACCCCAGCACATTGGGAGCTGCAATGAGGACCTGCAGGGCAGGTAAGCAGCAGCAGTGAACTTGGGACAAGCATCAGGTGGATGGTGTCCATCAGCAGCAGCTGGGCTGCAACAAGTGGGGAGCACAGGAAAGGCAGGGCTAGGGCTGGGGAGAAGACAGTGAATTTAGCTGTGAGAAGCACAACTCTGAGTCCCAGATGAGGCCATGACACAGCAGTGCCCTTGGGCACAGGCAGAAAATGGATGGCCAAGAGATGAAAGCTTTGCCCTGGCTCCCTGCACACAGCATCCAAGGCTCTATGGGAGGCAGCCACAGCACCTGGGCTCTCTGGACCTGAGCCCACCACCACGCAGGCACAGCCATGCTGCTGCGGGTGGAGAGCTGAGGCTCTCAGCCCTGCTGAGACAAGAGCTGCATCTGCTGGGCTTGGATGAACACATGGAGCTGTGGCTTTTCCCCAGGATAGTGAAAGGGGGACTCAGAACAGCTGATTTGTGAACTCCATAGGTGAGCAGTGAATGAGAGGAACAGGGAAGGCAGGGCCCAGGAAACACAGAATGTCTTTGGAAGATCTGAGAGGTCAAGGACCATAGGCTAAGAGAGGGAAAGTGGAAGGGATGGATGCTGTGCTGGCCTCCCCAGGCAGCACTTTCCATCCGAGCTCAGCCTTGTGGTCAATACCAGGGCAGGGAGAGGACTGGGGCAAGCACACATGTTCTGCTGCAGGCTGTTCCCAGCTACTCACTGATGACTTTACTGCAGCCCCAAGGACTTCTCCTTCCTCCACCCCACTCCTTCAGACTCCAAGTGCACCTCAGCTCTCAGCTGTGCAGCCCCTGAAGCTGCCCACACCCTCGTTTTGACCTCTCTCTGCCTGCGAGCATCGTCCCAGCACGGCTTAGGGAGGAAGGGAGGAGCACGCCAAGAGGGGGGTGGGGGGGAGAAAGCCCCTGACAGCATCAAGCAGCCCCCACTCTCCCTGCAGAATGGGCAGCGGCCATCCCGGGGGGCCCTGCTGCAGCTGGGCTGGTGGCCGGGGCTGGGATCTGCTGCACACTGCCCTCCCTTCAACATGTGCAGTTCCTGTTTGCTGTGTCTGTACAAGGCAGTGGGAAGTGGGGAATTTACTTACACCTCCCGCTTAACAACCCTGGGAGGCTGGAAGGCTTCAAGCCGCTTTAATTTACAGCCCATCTCTCCAATCTCTCACTCAGTTCGCTGCTGCTTTTCTTCCTCCTTATATTAATGGGAACCAAGGTACCTGCCAACAATAATGGACTTGCTGGTGGGGGTGGCCCCTCCCTTCGCCTCCATCGGAATTGCTCAAAATTCAAATGAAAAAGAAGAAAAAAGAAAAAAAAAAAGAAGAAGAAAAAAGGGTGAAATCTGAAAGGTTTGGGGTGGGTTTGGAAAAGTGAAGCGCAGTGGTTCTGGGCCCGGCGCCAGTAGCCCGAGGGTACACATGTGCACGCTCTCCCAGTAGGGCCTTCAGCAGCCCTGTTTTACAACCACCTCGGCACACACTGCAGAGTTCACGCATATGGCCAGACAGATGTGTCTGGCTTACGTTCAAGGCTGGAAAATGAAGAATTATGGAAGTGAAGGGCCCTGGGCATTAGAGAGGGCGGAGGTGAGGGGGAGGGGAGCCAGGGAGGATTTTTTCCTCTGCTGAGAAATCCTCATCTGGGCTTTCTTGCAAAAAAGAAAAGGAGGGTTTGGAGGAAGAGGGCTTGCGAGGAGCCAGGCAGCCAACGGCCATGCATGTGAGATGGCTCTTAAAGCAACAGCGTGCATTGCCAGGCATCTGCTCCCAGTGCATTCGGTTGACTTCACCAGCTCCCACTGGGAAACGTGCTCAGCTGAGGCCAAGGGCAGGATGGGATCACCTGTATCCCGTCTGTTTGTCCCCATAACGATGGCAACGCTCCGCAAGCAGCGCCCTGGCTGCAGCAGCCGCTCACAGACTGTTTTTCCTGCTGCTGGCTCCTGCATGAACTCTGCTGTTCACGTCCCACCCTCTCCCCTGTCAGCCTGTGCCCCGCTGCACAGGAAAGCTCATTTCTCACTGCCACGGAGCCTCTGCCCCAGGCCAAGGGGACAGCTCATGGCCTGGCGCACACCGCACTACATCCGGCAGCTACGGGTGTGCTGGCAGCTCTATGGAGAACCTGGGACCCTTCACAAGAGTCCCAGAGTCCCTGAAACATCAATGTCAGAGCCTGGCAGGGCACATCTGGGGACAGACACACTCATCTGGCTCCTGCAAAGGGCCACAGCTAAGCTTGCTGCTGGGTTACACAGAGGCAGTGCCCGACACCTACACCCTGGAAGCTCCAGTGACATCCTGAAGGTCCTGGAGCATGGCAAGGAAGTGGCTGTGCACCACAGGATCAGCCCATGTACCAAAGCAAAGCAGCTCCTCAGCCAGCTCGGATGCTGCAGTCACACAGCCCATCCTACCTGAATCTTGTCTTGACGACGCTGCTGCTCAGCGACTTTCCTGGCCAGGGCTTGCTTCTTGGCTCTGAGCTCCTTGATGTCCATCTCTCCTCCACTGCCTTCAGCCTCAGAATCATCTTCAAATGCCTCGATCCTCACATCATCTTCCTTCTTCCAGGAAATGCAAGAAAACAAAAAGAACAGGATATAAGTCAGAAGGGGACTGCGCTTGTTCTGCTCTTTCCCTTCCAGTAGACAAATCCCTGTCAGGCATGGTCCATCACCACCTGATGATGGGTGACTATTTCTAAGCATCCAAAAGAAGCAAGCAAAATAAATCATAGCAAACGTCCAGGAAATGACAAGGTGAGACAGGAGGCAACAGGGCAGGAAAGGCAGTAACCAGGCAGGGAAGGGGCAGCCCTGCTTCAAGCTCTGTTCTAAAATCAAACCCTTTTCCTCACCTTGGCAAACTCTTCCTACAGCACTGGGTGAAGTTTTATAGGCTTCACTTCTATAAGACCACGGTTTGTCTGTTTTGCCTGGGTGTCTAGGCTGCATATCCCATGGAGCAAATGCTCCTTCTCCCTAACAACACTGTTCTAACACTGCTGTCTCATCAGGTACTTAGGCACAAAAGCTGATCCTCTTGACAAGAAACTTGGATCCAGGAACCCAGGAGACCAAAGAGCCCATTCCCCATCTCTGTTCTGATCTCTGAACAGGCCAGAGACACCCCAAAACTTCCAGCTGGGCCGGAGCAGATGTTTTAGAAGGAGATGCTCAAACTTGATTCTACAGCTCCACATGATGGAGAAGCCGCTGTGTCTTGAGGTCAGTCATCTCAGTGGTTAATGACTTCCTCTGTTAATATTTGCATCCTACTTCTAGTCTGCCTTTGCCATGCTCCTGATGGCCTGGAACCTTGTATGTGATGAACTGAAGGGTCCCAGGTTTTCCAACTTCATGCCCACAGAGGAATGTCTGGACCATGCTGCACCTTCACCCTCTCCTAGAGACCCTTCTCTGTAGTGCCTGGAGACGCTGGGATGAGCCATACTGTTTTTACCTCACATGAAGGCCACACTGGCCTTTCCCTATGCATCCAAATCTTTGTGATGGGGCTAGGAAGAGTGTCCAGAGGGCACGCAGGCAAAAAGACCTGCTCCGAGTGCCCCAGAGGGCTGCAGGGATGGATCCTGAACAAGAGGAACCCTTGGAGGAGCAAGAGAATCGTACACTCCCTGCCCTGTGGAGGCTGCCATAGCACGTGTCACCAGCAGGGACTCATGCAAGAGCTCTCAGTCTTAACATAGACCAAGCCCAGCACTGCAGAGTTGTGCACTCAATCATTTCACCCAGACCACAGACCCGTGCACTCTTCTCTCCTTGTGACTTTGTAGCCATGGGAAGGAGGAAGATGGAGCCCTCAGGCTCACTTCCCTTTGCTGGGACAGCCTGGACCACAGGGGATGGGGGATGCTGCCCAAAGGGATGTTAGAAAGGCTGTGGAGAAAAGCATCTGTCGGATGCAGAGCGGCTGTGGTGGGGTGGGATCCGCTTGCCCAGGGTGACGGTGGTCACACTGGCAGGCTGGAAGCTCCCTTGAGCCTAGAGCCCAAGGAGGAAGCTCCAGGGTTGTGCAAGTTGCTCACAGTGAGGTTCCCACAGCTGAGCAGAGCCTGTGGGACAGGGCAGGAGGGAGCTGCACCTCCTGGGTTTGGTGACAGCAGAGATTGGAGGCACTGACCCAGCAAAAGGGTCCAGAGCACCCGCTCTGGAGAGCAGGACCTTCCCTGCCATGACACTGGGGAGAACCTGAAGATCCCCCTGTATCCCATGCTTCTGGTGGTGTCAGCTTGGAAACCTCCAGAAGAAGACAAGGATTCAGATCTCCCACCTTACAGAGACATCTCTGGCTGCCTGGGGTTTTGCTCGGAGCATCAGTGCAAAAACTTCACCTAAAATCTGTGCCCTGCTCAGCCGGAGCTGCCTGGCACAAGGAGGGTGCTGAGCACGTCCTTGCTGTGGGTTCCTTTGGCTGCACAGCACCATGGGGCACCCAGACACAAGGTGCTGTCCCCCTGCATGGGGTGACACCGGCTCTGGCTCGGCAGTGCTGATCCCCAGTGCAAGGAGGGGATGCAGAGCAAGCCTGGGCAGTGCCGGGGCCACCCAGCTCCCTGCTCCCAACGCCTCTGCCCCTTCTCTCCTGTTTCCTTGGCCTTTCCAACTGCAAGATTAAACAGAAGAAAAGAGTCAACCTGCAGAGCGGCTGGCAGGGCCCTTAAACACACACACACACACGGAGCCTGGAGTGAAGCAAGGCCTACAGGAACAAGCAAGGGCAGAAAAACAAGAGCTGAATTCCTTAATCACATCAGGATGTGAGAGGCAGGGGAGGGACGGGGCGCCAATGTCAGCTCTTCCTGTACGTGTGCTGGAGGCTGGAGCTCAGGCCTCCGCCGCAACCAGCTCCCTGGCTATAAACCTGATCCCAAAGCTGAACCCTGACACCCCCTCGCCCACCTCCTCTCCCAGGGGCCGTGGTGCTGCTCGTTATTAAACCTTCCCCCCCCCTCCCTTTGCTTTGGGTATGGAAAAGCAGCATCTGGAACTCATAGCAGCACACGAGATAGAGGCAGGCGGGTTGGACTGGCAGGAAAGGGCACGAGGGAAGCACACTCAGGAGACGAGGGCTGTGCACCATTTGTCCCCCCTCTGCCTCCCCCCCACTGAATGCAGACCACAGCAGCTATAAATAGCGGGAGCTGCAGGGCAGGCAGAGGCTGGGCCCCACAGGGGTGATTCTTCCTTCACCGAGGCGCGCTCTTCCCGCACGGTACCTGATCTTCCAGTTGTTTTCCCTCTTGGCTTCCCATTTCCTTTCCCATGGCGTCTGGGACGGGTGCCACTGACACATATTTTCCACCCTTGAATGCCAGCAAAGGCTCTTCTTGTCCACAAAGGGCTTCCAGGAAATACTTCAGAACTGTGACCCTCTTGCAGTCGGCTGCAATAACCTACAGGGTGAGGATGAGGGGGTTGGGGAGAGGGAAAGGAAAACAGAGTCAGTGCAAAGGGGATGCAGATGGGCAATGGCCAAGGGGGAAATGTTCGGGGCTAGAAGGCCCCGTGGGATTCAGGCAGCGCCGCACAGCACCGTGGGGATGTGTGGGGTGCAGCTCTTCTTCTAAACAGGGATGGAAGGGGTTTGCCCATGCCTCGTAGCCCATTATCCCCAAGGGAAAAGAGGCAGGCGAAGACAGGACACTCAACACCAGCCCCTGTCCTGCCTCCTCTGTGCACCCTGGGGCTGCAGGGCTGCTTAGTGGTGGAGAAGTCCTGCTGAAGCATGAAAGGTGAAGGATGTGGCTTGTCCTCACTGCTTTGGTTTGGCTCCATCACCAGATATTCCCCCCCCTAGAGCTGGGGGGGGATGCAGGTGTGAGAGCAGGCAGTGGGGGCATTTGATAGAAGCTGAACCCCTCCTTGCCTCCAGCACAACCCCATCCCATGGGCCCATCTCACGGACCAACTGGGGAGGCTGGGATGGATCTGGCCAGAAGGAAACTCAATAGCTTGGATAATTATCCAATTTATGAGGCTCTCAAATGGAGTTTCCAGAGCACGGGAGCCTGGTGCCTCCATGGCCCTGTCCCATGCGACACAGCCGCTGCCAGTGCCTCCACCGTGACCGGCCTCAGCTCAGACTCTGTCCCTCTCAGTGGGGTTCTGCACCTGCAGAGCTCTCCTGTGCTGCTTCCTGCTGACCAGCAGCAGATTTATAGGGAGAAAGTCAGCAAAGTGCAGCTAGGAACGCTGAACACTATGGAGACAAAGCCCACGTTGATGCTTGAGCTCCTCCTGCCCCTTCAAACCACTCTGGTTTTGATCTGCTTGTACAAACAGAACAAACCACCCATGTCCCAAAGGCTCCCAGGATAGGGACCCTGGAGCTGGGGACCGGAGTCAGACCCCATCAAGTTGCCTCAGCAGGGATGCTACCTGCTCACCCCCTGCATGCTCACGCTGTGCGATCCCAGTGCCGTGCCCTGCCTGGGGCCGTGCCGTGGAGGCTGAGGGCTGGCAGCGTGCACCAGGCTGCCGTGAGAGGAAACTTCTGCTCTTCCACAGCGCTGCCAGTTTCCTCTCTGCGGGCTAATTTTAACTATCACGTCGCTGCGGTGCGTGTCACAAACCTGACCCTCCTCTCACCTCCAACCTCCCACCCCAGCTACTGCCTGAGTGAGGCATCCTCAGGCATCAGCACCAGGCACCCTGCATCCCCCAGGACCTGCACTGATGAGTGGAGGGGAAGGAGAAGCCCCTTCCTCCCCTACGGAGAGGTGGGTAATATAAAGACACAGTATTCCAGGGGGAAAGGACCCAGAACCACCCATTTTGCCCCTAAAAAGAGGACAGAGGTGAGCAAAGGACAGAGCGATGCAGGCTCAGCAGCCCCAGGAGCAGGTTGGGCTGTTGAGGACCCACATTCCTGGGAGAGCTCTTTGCTGTTTGGGACATGGAGCCAGGAGCAATCCCAGCAAGTGACACCACAGGAACATTCCCATTCTCCTGGCTCTCCTTTAGGAACGATTCTGCGCAGGGGAAAGTCAAGAAGGAAAGAGAACAGGAGTGAAGTGGGAATGGCTGTCATGGGAAACATCCCTCTTGAGAGCTCCAGGCTGCCCTGGCCCAGGGGGAAGTGGTGGAAACCTCACGGCTTCATCCCCAGCTCAACAGGAAAGTGCCATGGAGACCTGGCCTGACTCACACGGGGTGGCTTCAGAACAGGGATTTTCCAGTCCTGGATCTGCAGTTCCCTTGTGCCCAGGCTGCTGGGAATGTGCCTGTGTAGTGGGATGCCAGGATGTGGCCAACAGCAGCATCATCTGGGAAGGGGATGCAGGAACTGTCCAACTAGGCTGGGAAAAGACAGGAACCCCATCCCAACACCATTCCCAAGGGATTTCTCAATACACCTCTAGAAATAAAAGCCACCTCATCTAGTTTAGGACCCATGAGGTTCTCATGTACACATGAAGGGCTGGGCGCTGACACAGCTGCAGTGCAGCCTTCTGCACAGCAAAGGCTCAAATCCCACTGTGAGAGCCTCGAGGATATTGGGAATGATCAGACATATTGCAGAAGAGCTCCCTTCACCCACGGCTGGGGACAAGGGCAGGTGGGTTTGCTCCTTCCTCTCTCCTGAAGAGGGAACAAGTAGGAAACACCAGGTTTCCTGCCAAGCCAGCACAGCACATGCTTCAGTTCAGCTCATCTGCTGGGGAGAAAAGAGCCCAAGTGCAGAGCCATGACATAATGCCACAGCAACTCGTCTCATGAACACATTTTTCCAGCCCACATGAATGAAAAACAGGGAAGGAGCAAATGCTCTGCACATCCCCATCACGTGCAGCCCCGCTCGAGGAGGATGAGGCCACGGGGCAGCCCAGCCTCTGAGATGCTGGGAAAGAAGTGACCTGTGACTGGCACCCGGGTCCCCCTCAAACACTGAAGCAGGACCTTGCGTGCCACAGAGGAACCCACTTCTGTCATAAACTTCCTGTTTTGGAGTGGAAATGTGAGTGCCCAGGGCAGTGGGAATGGATGTGAAGGTGCTCTGCATCCTCTGGAGCAGCGTGCGGTGAGGATGCTGGGAGCTATACCCACCTTTCCCAAGGGAATGGCGGAAGCACAGAATGACTTCTGTTGGTGTCTTTGGTGCTGCGGCAGCAGACACCCTGGCCCCAGAAGGAAATACAGCCACCCCTTATATACCCTTCCCCCTCCAAGCAGTGCAGTGAGACAGCAGGAACTGAAAGCCTGGCTTGGAGTCATGGCTGGGTATTAAAATAGGGCTGACACGCATGCAGCCGCTCTCAAAGGAAAACTGAAACTGAGAAGTGCTCGAGTGGTCTGGTGCCCCCGGCCCTGACCCGGGCTCAGTTCCCCAGAGGCAACCGAGGCACCGTGCAGCCCCTCGGTGCCTCCGGGGGGCACATGGCTGGGGAGCAGGCACCGGGTGGCTCTGGCTGCATCAGCCCTGCTCGCCAGCCTCACTGCATCACAGGAGACCTTTGTAATCTCCTGCTGCATCAGACCTTAAAGCATCAGAGCCCAGCACCAGCCACCCACAGACACAGGGTTGAGAAGCTCATTACTGCTCCCACTGCTAACTCCTGGGTCATACATTAACATGCTGATCACTGAGGAGGACACAGCAGGACATGCATTAACACACAATAACTGCCTGGAGAGACCCACTGGGCTGCATTAACTGTACCAGCTGCTGTGCTCTCAAAGCCACTTTGCAGTGCCAGTGCCGTTATCACCCTGGGGGTGTGTCCTGTGCCAGCAGCAGCCAGGGTCCAGCAGCAATGAGGGGTCCCCAGATCTAATTAATGAAGCCGATCCCCTCTATGGCCTTGGGGTTGGAGATAAAACAAGCGGAGGGAAAAGCTTCAGTGTCTGTGATGGGATCCCACCCCAAGAGCTGCAAGTGCTGTGCCCAGGGGGAACCATGTGCATGGTGCTGGTGGGGTGACACCACCAGAAACCAGCCACGGGCTCAATGCAGGTCTCATTTTGGGTCAGAAACAAGGCTGGAGCTGGGGAGAGCAGCCCTGGCCCTGCTGCTTTGCTTTCCTGCTGCTAAGCAAATCCCTGTCACACCCACGGCCGCCTTCAATCAGCTTTTACAACTTGTTAATTTTACACAGCGTCCTAAAGAGCAAATAACTGTGAGGAGGAATGCAGACTCCTTCAGCTAGGCCAGAGAGCCTCCCGCAGCCAAGCCAGCTGGCCAGGGGAGCCCTGCTCGGCCACGGGGACCTGCAGCATCCCAAAAGGAATTGGTCCAAAGGAGGATGCCCCATGGCAATGTGCTGCTGGTGGTGTGCGGAGGGAACCAAGCAGCTTGAGCTCCACGGGCAAAGGGAAGCAGTGGATTTGAGAAGGGTTTGCTCCGAGGCCAAGCTGCCACTGCCGGCTCTGCATTCCTGTGTGCGAGGGGGAGACACGAGCACATCCTGACAGCTGGATTCAGAAGGGGAAAAGGACAGGAGAAGTTTGAGTCATAGCGTGGAGAGATCCCATCCCAGATTCGGAGATGGGAACAGGATAGGACTGAGACTCAGAGCCAAGCTCCAGCAGGATCCAGGATGAGGATAACACTGTTTTTGCCACATGGGTTTAAGCACAGCCCAGCTGAACGATGCTGAAACCAAGTGAGCCCCGAACAATCTAAACCACACAGTGTCTACATTACCCAGCTGAACCATCCGCACTGACCCTCTAAAGCATCCGCTCAGCCCATGGCTAAATGCCTTCCAGTGCCCTCTGCTCCCTCCTCCCATCCCTGGGGAGCCAGCTCAGAGGGGGCTCAGTGCCCAGGAGGAGGAGCATGGAGGAAAGCGCCCGCTTTGGTCTCATCCCTTCTGTGTCTTCATCTCATAGGTTTGCACACAGAAGCTGGGCTGGGTTTAACCCTGCACTTAGCACAGCTCAGCCTCTCTGGGCTCCCTCTCCAGCCCAGGGACCCCTTGTCTTGCCCAGTCTCAAAGCAGTTTGAAGGCACCAGGGTAGGGAGGACCAACACAGCAGCACTCAAAGCAGGATCACAGCCCTGGTTTCTGCAGCTGAGAGCTGGCTTCAGCCATAGCTCCTTCTGCTTTCACCTAACCCCACAAGCAGGCCCGTTGAAGGCTGTTCCCACATACCTGCAACTGTGTGTGTGACCTGAGAGAGCAACTGTGGCTTCAATGAGGATCACACCAAGGCACCACTGGCTCTGCTGTATCTCTGATGTATGCCCTGGCTCTGAAGCACCCAATGCCAGCATGGGCAGCACCTAGCACCAACTGAAGAGCATGAATAGGGAAAGGATCCATCACATCCATATCTGATGCTCCATCAGTGCAGAGAGGGGCATCAGAAAACAGGAAAGACAAGGGAAGCTCAGAACCACTCCAGTTGCTCTTCCCCATTGCCACTGCTGCAGATCCACTTTCTCTGCAAAGCAGGGGCTCCCCAAAGACAAAGCATTGCCATGTCTTAACCAAACCTCTCCCCAGCACCCTGAGCCTTGCAGAGGCTCAGCTCCAACCTCTGCACTGGCACAGATATGCTTTTGCCCTGGCAAACACCTCCATCTTTCCAACCCTGGCCACATAACTCAGCTATGACTGGCCTTTAAAACTGGAAAGCAGCATGGAAAGGGAGCCACCTGCCCACCAGCATTACAGTTTGCTGGGCTCCCTTGTCCCACACAGTGATGCAGGGAAGACAAGTGGCTCACAGAAAGGTGCAAAGTGATAGATCTGAGCTGAGCCACCCAAGTTTTGGTGTCAGAGATCAGATGAAGCCTTGAGGAGCCTGCACAGATTCCTACCTGCACCCAGGGCACCTGGCAGCATTAGGACATGAAGGAGAGATGCAGCAACACCGAGATGTACCAGCCTTCCCCCTGCCAGGGGATCAGTTCTCTCTCCCTGACTGGCACCTAGTGGCTGTGGGGCAGGAATACAGACCGCATCTCCACTCCTCTAGGCCAGGATACATCTGAGGCTGCTGCAGGAACCTGTTGTGACTCATGTGGAAGAGTCAACACCAAAGTCACCTGAGGAAGATGCTCTGGATGCAAAGCCATCCTCCAGACCCCTCCTGTGCTCAGGGTGACTCCAGTCCAAGCACAACGACTCCTCTCAAGTGTGAGAAGCTACCAGCCCGGAGAAGAAAGCTTCTGATGGTTTCCAAACCAAGCTTCTGGCTTTTGCTGACCTGACCCGAGGCTTTATTCACCTGCTGAATGTGCTAAAGAACCTCTTCTTCAGTTCATCTCTCCAGTGAGCAGCAATAGGGAGCACCTGGCTCCAGCTACACCCGACACTTTACAGGCACATGTGTGACTGGCTTCCTGCATTTCAACTCTCATGAGCCCATTCCAATTGGGAATGGCCCTATTGGGGCAGCAGCAAAATGAGGCAAAAGCATTGCTTCAGTCTGGATCAGAAGTCCCAAAGAAGACAATGGGGTACAGATCATCTCTGGAGGGTGATGGAGATGTCTCATTTGGTTTATGAGCATGGCTCCAGCCTGGTTCAAGCATCACTGCCAACAGCTCAGCGAGAGCTGTGGGCTTCCCCGCATTGCAAAACCTTGCCTCCAGTAAGAGGCTGCAGGAATTTCTGCAGGAATTTCCATGGGAGGAAGCATTTGCTTCCAAGCCCTGCGGCCACATGCCCCAGTACTGGGTAAACTGATCCCGGCAGCAGTGAAATCCCTGGGGCATCCCTGCTCTGCGAGGTGAAGCCTTGAGCACAGGATCACACATTCACATACATTCATGGGGAGAAGAGGCTGAAATGCCTCAGCTTTGGAAGAAACCTGTGGAAGAGGCAGACGAGTCTGGGACTAACAGCAAATCACAGCCAGGGACTCCCTGTCAGAGCCATCTTGGTGCTCTCCTGTCTCCCATCCTTGCTCCCAGCACATCCCCAAACTTCCCAGGGGAAAGAAGAGAAACATTCAGACCACAAAGTCAAGCCCAAAGGACCCTGCTCCACCTTCTCCCTTACGGATCCTACTGGAATCAGGAAAGACAAGTCCCTGAAAGCCTGTCTCACACCGGTGGTCCCAGGCTGGGGAAGGAGGAATTCCAGATCCATATCCTCAGTGAAGCCCATATGGCACCACCGTCAGCTTTCCTCCCTGCTGCAGGAGGCTCTTCCTTTTCAGGGACTGGGGGACTTGATTTCCTCTGCCATTTCGGAGGATGCCTGCCTTGCCAGAGATTGTCTTGCAGAGTTAAGGAAGATAAGAAAGTGGTCAGCAGGCTCTTTGGTGGAGGAAGGGAGGATTGCTTAGTAAGGGAAAGGGGACCGCTCCGTGCTCAGCACGCACACACTGCCCTTCCTCTGAGGCCACAGCTTAAGGAGATGCTGGTGGTGGGGATGAGGCTGGTCCTTCCCTGCAGAACCATTCCCAGTGGTTCTTGGGTACATCTACACTGTGCTGGTGACCGGAGAAGCTGTTGCTGCACCAGGGGTAGGATCTGGCTCTCCTGGAATTCGGGAAATGCGGCTGGTGAATGTTCAATCCGGTATCTCTGCTGCAAATCTCGATGCTGCTCTTGCAACAGTAAGAGCCCTTTTTGCAGGATATATGGAAAACAGGCAGGAACCAAGTCCAGGGCTGCTGAGCGTGTCCATGCCCAGCACAACAACTCATTGCAGAGGTTCAACTCAGCTCATCCAGACCCTACACTGAAGCAGAGGAAGGTGGTGTGCACTAACGTGAGGCAGAGCAGGTATTCTGCCCTCAATACCATGAGCTCTTTCACAGGGACTTCCCCATGGAGACAACCAGGCAACAGCCCCATGATTTGACCCACAGGATTCCTGTTCCATGGGAGAAGACATCAATGTCTGGTGTAGCAGAGGGCTGAGACAGAGGGAAGTTGGGTGGTAGAAGAGTTACAACACAGGGGAACAGGGATGAGGATTTACCACTCCAAACCAGCAACCAGTGGTGCAAACCCCTCCAGCATCCACCTGCCCTGCTCTCACCATCCACCCCTCACCCTTCCAGCGTGACCTCTGCTATAAGCAGCCAGGAAACCCCTGTGTTAGCTGCTAACACCCATGTACAGTGGACTTTCACCCCAAGAGGTGTTAATGGGCTGCTGTGTCCCTCACAAACCTGACTTCTGACCTCGGCAGTGGGAGGGAGAGGAGAGGTAAGAGCTGGACTGTCTTGCCTGGTCCTGGAGGAGCTGGTTGGGAAGCTGTCTCTGGAGTTTACACAGCTTATACATTCTCCATGCAGTTCCTGGACGCCTTCCATGGCAGATGAGAGTTTTATGTTGAATTTTAAGTTTGACCACAAATATTTCAACTTCCTTGCACCACAAATGCTCTATCTTCTTTGTGGTTTAGTTGGCACCAAATGAGTATTTACAGATCCCTCTGTCTGTCTGTCATTTAAATCTCTCATGGAGGTGCCAAAGGCTCCAGAAGCAAAGGGGGCTCCTTGGGCACGTTCCCTGATTCCCCCTCTGTGCCCTGCCTTAGGTGCTGGCCAAGCCCTTGCAGAGGGCACAGCTGCTGCTGCTCTGAGCATTTCATACTTGCACTCCATTAAGCTTGCTTTTCAGAGGCTGTCATCCGAGCTCCCACTCCGAGTTCCACAGCTCCAGTGGATATTTGAACTGGGATGAAAGCCTTTGGAATTTTCGCCTCTTCTTTGAGGAAACTGAGTCTCCAGGAGCCTGTTTTAATGAGAACCACTGAAAGCTCCTCAAGCAGCACAACTCCCACCTGGCTGCTGCTCGCAGCCTCCCCATGGTGGGGGGGGGGGGTTTCACTTCCTCAAATACAAGCAGGTGACAATCCAGGCCTGCTGAACTGGGATCCTGTGCTGGGGAAACTGGTTCCAGTGGTTGGTCTCAGTTGGCAGAATGATAGGGAATTCAGGGAAAGCCATTCAGCCAGGAGAACACAACGAAACACTGCAAAACGTCCCTCCTGAGCACCCATTGCTAAGGGAATTTGATGATGCTGCACCACCGAGTTGGATGGAGAGCAGCAGGTCCCTGGGTTGGTACCCAACTGGGTGGGTGAGTTATGGGGAGCAGCAGCCCAAACGCCAAGTTAACATGCTCAGGTCGCGTGTGTTTCATTTCCTTCAGACCTTTTAGCCCAGGACACAGCCTGGCCACTTGCCCCACTGATTTTAGAGCATGTGGTGGATGTTGCTCCTGCAACGCTGCTTTCACCATCCCTTGGACCCAAGCCACCGGCCGACCGGGGCAGCGCTGGGGGGGGGGCTCTTCGCCATCCCTTGGGAGACAGGGGATGATTTCAAACTCCAGCGAGAGCTGCCCACATCAGAGGAAGCAGATACCTGAGTCAGAGCAATGCGATGTGAAACTTGTGCCCCACAAACCAGCAGCCAGACTGAGCAACGTCAGCGCCGCGCTGCCCCACACGTCTCACCAGCCCTGGATGATGCTCAGGGCACTTCAGCTCCATCCACTCTGCTTCGGAAGCTGGAAGAGAAACAGCTCTGCTTTGCACTCAAAAGCAAGCAAAGCCCATGTGAAAGGGCAGCTAACGGGGCTGAGGGCTGCTGTGTGCAGGGAGGAGCTCCTCCGACAGGGCCGCTATTAAATTCCCTTGAAAACAGAGGGTGTGGATATGGAAGGCAATGGAATAACACCAGAGAAACACCACCACAGCCGGGTCAGCTGCGACACCGCAGCCCCAGAGGTCTTGGCAAGCCTGGCATTTCCAGCCGCCGCAGGAACCACAGTGGCAGCACGCTCCCGGCGCTTGGGGCAGGGCGGGACGCAGCTCACACCACTTCCAGCAGCCACTTCAGGGAGGGACAAAGGCTCTTATTTGGCTTTACAGGGAAATGCTGCCACTTAGGGGACTCCCGATGACGTTCTTGTGCCTGAGAGCCCATGTCCTCTTCGAGGAGGGGGGAGACACGCTCCCTTCGCCTACCAGAGAGGTAACTTCATGCGCTGGACGCGAGCTCCATCCCGCACAGATCCTGCTCTGCCTCTAAGGAAGCAGCAAGCAGAGCTCTGCTACTTATACCCAATGCTCAGCTCTTCTGGCAGATGATTAATGGCCCAAGTCTTGCAGCTTCCAGGGGGCTGAGAGCTGCAAGCACACCTAGGGAAAGGAAGAAGGACTTGGAGCGGCAGCTTGATGGGGAGAGGAAAACTATTCGCTGTGCCTTTGTTTTCTGCTGAGCTCCTCCTCCAGGAGCGGGATGCTGAGGGAAGAGCAGGGCCCCTGCCCCGAAATGGAGGAGCTGAACCAGAACAATAGGGTGGGGACTCTGGATGAGCCCTGACAAGTGGGGTGGGCTGGAGCGGGGGCACCGATCCATCCTTTTGACTTCATTCACACTTACAGCTGCAGCAGAGATATTTCCTGAAAGCACAGTAGGAAGAGAGGGGTATTCGCTCACTCCACCCTCCACCTAACACTGTCCTTGCGATCCAGCCCTGCACCCAGAGCCAATTCTGGCCTCTGGCAGAGCTGCAGGCCAGACATGACGAGCACTGGTGTGAGCAGCACAGGTCCCCACCCGATGAGCAGCGCGCAGAGAGGAGGGATGCTGCAGCCAGCCAAGAAATAACCCAACAATGCAGGGAAATGCAGAGTGTTTGAGCGCATCCAAGGTGGACAAGGAGGTGTCAAGAGTAAGATTGGAGCCTCTGGCTTCAGGACAAGGAAAGGTGCAGCCCCTGGCTGACACTGCATGAAACGAAGAAGAGCTCCCCCCACTAAAGGGGAGTCACAGCCACGCTGTGCCACAACACTCCCAACCCAGGGCTGACCCTATCACCATGCCTACAACACGGCACCTCCCAACGATGCCACCACCTGCAATGCAGAGCAGAGGACTGGGACCAGCCCAGTGAGCCCTGTGCTTGACTCACCGCAAGCCCGGTGCATCGGGAGCCTGAAAACCAAGAGTTTCTCTTTGTTTTCCCCCTAAAACCACCCAAACCCCATCTGTCCTCCTCTGAATATGGACTCACTCAGCCTGGCTCGCAGCACGGCTCTGCCTGCATGTACCTGCAGTGGGTTGCGCAGGAGCTGCAGCGCTTCCCCAAGTGCCCACAATTCAAGCGTGCTGCAGCCAAGTTATTTGCAGCTTCAAACTTCAACCATTTTTGGTGAATCCCCAAATAAATGAAATGAAGGAAAGAAGGGAAAAAAAAAAGAGGCTATATATCTTTTTTTTTTTTTTCAAATGGGAAAAGTATTTCTCTCATTCTCCCATCATCCGAATCCAGCAAACACAGAAACATCGACCCGAACCAAGGCTCAGCCATCACATCTGGGGAGAGAGCGAGCATGGAAAATTTTAATCCAAAGGTTAATGTCTTGGGAAGCTCCGAGTGTGTGAAAAGAGGGGTGAGAAGGGTGCTGCTCCGCCAAGTGGCGGCTCTCAAACGGTGCCTGCCTGCCCCAGCCCAGGCACTCGGGGTCAGAAGCTAAAATAGAAAACAACTGAAATCACTGCGAGCAAACAAACAGGCACAGCAGATGCTGCAGAAAGCCAAGCGAGGAAGGAGCCAGCAGGAGGGAACGCAGCTCCAGCCCTGCCACTGGAAACAGCCTCCTGACTTGCCCCCGGTGAATGGAACCAAACCACATGGATGGGGTGGCCCTCACCGTGCTCTGAGCTCTCCTGTGTTGCTCCTGTCCCTGCTGTCACCTCCATCTCCTTTGCTCGCCGCTCTGGTGTTACCACACCTGGGGTTGATTTATTTCCAGCCCTCAGTGTGAACCTTCCCCATGCTCCTGCTCAGAAGGATGCTCTTCACCCTCACCCCTGCCAACACACCTCCCTGTCCCTGCCCAGAGCAGTGTGTCCCTCCTGCCTTGCACCAGAGGAGCTGGGCTCCTCTAGAATCATAGGATCACAGAATGGTTTGGGTTGGAAAGGACTTGAAAGATCATCTCTCCCCACTCCAGCTGCAGATGTGCCCTCTGAGCTTGTCATGCCCCCGATTTCCCCACATCCTGCCTCCAAAATGCCTTTGTCTTCATCTTCTGCATTAGATTATGCCCTTTCCAGCCTGCTCCTTCCAGACATTAGAAATCTCTTTCCCCCCAGCTACAACAGAATAGCATCCTAATTGCCTTTGTTAAGGATGGGGCCATGCTTGTACAACTGCCACGTCTGCTCGCGGGGCCGTATCAGCAGCAACAATAGCTTAAAAGCTACAGGAGTTATAACATCGAGTCCTCCCACACTTAACTAAACACAAAGAGAAGGGACCATATGTGTGCACAAGCAGCCTTGTCAGGTGGGCTGAATCCCAGCTCCCCGGGGGTGGGAAGGGAAGACAAGGCACCGGGCAGGCGTGAGAGCATCCGGCACAGCAGTACCGCTCACTGCTGCTTGTTTACAGCATCCCGAGAGACACTGCATGGGATGTTTCCTGGGATCAGCCAGGGCAGAGCTGCCCCTTAAGGTAGCAGAGATGGGCTTCAAAGAGCTTGGCTTCTTGCCTTGCTGTGCCCTGCTCTGCTGCTTGTGCCCACCCAGGGGTGCTCGGGAGGAGCAGAAGGCTGGAGGCTCTTCCAGGTGCAAGCAAGCTCCATCCTGGGCTGAGATGGACCACTCTGCATCAATAGAGAGGTCCAATCACACCAGTGTACCTGGGTCACTATGGCTGGCAGGCCACGGCCACCTCCTGCAGGTCTCCAGAGTATAGAACCCAGTAGCTCATTCCCAGACAAGTGCTTCCTGGAGCCACGGGAAGGTTTGGTTTTCAGTACGTTGCTGAAGGATGCAACAGAAAATGCCTGTGTCCTGCTGCAGAGGGAGAGGAGGAGAGTGGCATCTCCCACACAGCTGGGATGTCACCCACTGCTCCCCTTGGAATGGTGGTGATGGAGCAGAGAAGTACAGTAAGGAGGAGAATTTGGATGGATGATGGGGGTTCAGCTCCAAAGATGTTGGTTTTGAACGGGCACAAAGCTGCTTGAGATGTCAGACACAACCAGGCTGCTAGGGGGGGCACACAGAGAAGGGAAAAGGGGGAATTGTCAGTTGTTAGCAGAGAATCTCTGCAAAAAGATGGGAAACCCATAAAATAGTGCACAAAACCAAACGGTCCTTTAACAAACCATTGGATAACCCAGCTCCAGACCAGTTCTGTGTGTACAGTGCCTTGCTTGGCTGAGACAGGACCCCAAAATCCAGGCACCTCTCAACCACAACCACACTCCTCTCTCTGCAAGAAGAAACCTAAATCTGCTCAGGACTATATGCAGAAATACGGAGGTAAAGACAGAACGAAGGAAACAGAAGGGAGGTCGAGAGGAACACCAGGAATCTGTAGACACCAAATGCTCCTCTAAGCTTAGGTCAGGAAAAGGGCTCTTCCAAGGACATGGAAAAACTCTGCTTGGGCTGGGGAAGGGGCTGCAGGGGAAGGACTGATGGGAATGCTGATGCCAAGGGAAGAGCCTGAGGAGGAGCTAAAGGAAATCATGGCAGGGCTCACCTGGGAAGTGTGTGATAAGAGACACAAGGAGCAGAACTGGCAAAGACAAGGCTCAGGACTGGGCTCCCTCGGGGTTCAGGCTCACCGAAGCGTGTGCTAGCACGCTCCAAGGAGTCCCACAAAGGCCAGGAAGCTCCAGCTGCCCATGGACCAGAGCTCCTGCTCTGCACCCTTCAGCCCTCCAGCCAAGGGGGGGGGGGGGGAATGTAATCAGAGCAATTTCTATTAGCAAGAATATAAAGCCTTGGAACCTCTGGGCTGTCTCTTGACAACTAATTAATTACCAGGTAGCATCCCCTTGAAGCTGCCAACACAACACGCACAAGTTCCAGCACGATTTCGGGAGAGGGATGAACTTTACAACAAACTCCAGGATTTTACTTCATCTCCCGCCACCATCTGAGATCCTGGGGGAACAGGAAGGGGTGGCAAGAGGCAAACTCTGAAGCCATCTGGGATCATCATTAACTCATTCACTCGTGGCCTCTGAAACAAAAAGCCGACCGTGCTGGGAGCAGCAGCTTCGAGCCAGATGAGAGCTCCTTGTGTTCTGCTGCGTTTAAGCTCTTCTGCCAGTTGGGGTGATGGGGTGGCCACCCTCTTGCAGCCCTCTTGTGCCCCAGGGCTTTGGTCATCAGAGCAGCCAGGCTTTGAAGCTAGTAAGAGCAGAATCTGTATTTCAAATGGCTCTAGGTGATATAATTTTCACTAACAGCAACAAGAAGGAGCAAATGAAAGAGTATATCAAAGAAAGCAGAGAAAAGACAAGCAAAAGGACAAGAGATGGGCAGAGGGACTCCTGCTGACAGAGCTTTTGTGGGAAAACACAGGGAAAACCCCACAGTGGCAGAAGGTGCCAGATGTTAACTCCAAGGACCAAAAGGTCTGGCCTTGAGCTTATTGACCTCACTGGTGTGGATGTTCAGTGCCATGCCCAGCTGGTCCCTCACCTCCAACCATGTCCCACTTCACACTGTCCTCACCAGAACATCCCTTTCCAGTTGATTAGTTGCTCATTATTATGGGGCTGGTGTATCGGGGTATCACACAACTACACTGTGCATTCCTCAGGCTCTAGAGACACGAGATGAGAGATGCTGCTCAGGTTGGCACACATGAAACAAACCACACAGTACATCAGGTAGCATCTCTGAGGGCTGGTCCTGTCTGTGCTCAGGGGGTATCATACCATCATAGCAGATTCATTAACCACAGCAGCATCCTGAACAGCATGTGGGGATAGAGTTCCATTTAAGGACTGCTTTGAGAAGATGTTTTACATGTGACAACACTTGAGACACCCCTGAGAGCCAGCCTGTCTGGTGGGCAGCTTTTGGGACCACAAGCCTCCAGCTCCATGCTCCAAGCTCTCTAAGTGGCTGTGGATTTCTTCCTCAGACACCAGGACAAGCACAGGTCATCTCGCTCAGGTGCAAACGTTCTAGGCTAAGCCAAAGCATTTCTTTTCTTTCTTAGACTTACTTGATGTAAGTCCAAAAACTGAGATGACATCAAAGAGCCCATTGAGCAGATGCCCTCCAGATACACACGGGGACTTTACCTTGTTAGTACTAACACAGCTCCCCTGCGGACTTCCTGGGAACAGCTGAAGCAGCATCACACTTCAAACCCCAGCCTGCACATCACAGGGCTGAGGAGGAGTTCAGGTCTGGCCTTGGATTGTTGACAACCATTTCAAAGGCCATGTGGGATCACACACTAAGACTGTCACAACCCTGAAGGGGGGAACAAGATTATCTCTGTCCCGCAGGAGATGGGCTGCAGAGGCAATGGCAAGGGTAGGAGCTGTCACATGAAGATATCAAGGAGGGTCTGATTTAAAGGAAAGGGAAGATTTAGATGAGGGAATGATTTACCTCTAGAACTGGTCAGGGATTGTTTCCCATGAGCTACAAAGAGGGATGTCCCTTCAGGATTTCAACCCGTGGCAAAAGAGTCCATCTTCTTCTGAGGGATGATAGCAGTTCTGATCCTGCTTGGGTCTGAGGTCACTTCCAGAGGGACAAAGGAGACCTGCAGGAGCCCAGGTTCAGCCATGGCACCAAAGTGACAATGAGGAGATACGCTGCTTCCTGGAAAGAACTGGAACTGATGTGCAAATAATGAGACTAAAATGTGGGGCGAGGGAGGGTTAAGGAGAGATTAGTCTGGGGCACACTCTGGGACACAGATACACAATGTTAAGTATGAGGGCAAAGGAAATGAAAACTGGAAACTCAAACATAGTCAAGAATCCAATCCCAGCCTGGGCAGGAAGTTTACACTCTGCTTCTAAATATACATGTTTTTAAATCAACAAGCTTTCTTGTTCCTCAGCTCTACTGTACAACTGCACAGGAGAAGTAACCGGAAAGAGGCATTGCCAACCTCTGCCTGGCCAGGCTTGCTGGCCCCAAGTGACAAGGAATGAGGGACAAATCCAGCCATGGCCCAGCAAGGAAGCAAAGGCAGGATCCTGAAGAAGCTCTGGGAGAGCAGCATTCCCAGCTCCAAGTGCATTGGCACCCTGTCCCTTGCACACTCTCCTGTTGGGTCTCCCAGTACCGTGCCCAAGGACCATGAGAAGGACAGGAAGCGATAACCTGTGAGCATGAGTCCGACGTGGTGCCTCCTTCCTTCCTGCTCTCTGGCCACTGCATTCATGCTCAGCAGTGGGCTAGTCACATATATTTTTAATTTGATATAATTATCTCCTAGAAATTACAGTACACAGAAATCACAGCCTCTTGGGATCTAAAGCAATTAAGCAAAGATAAATTTCTTTCATGGAGCAAGCTGTCAAAGGATGAAGCAATTTCATTCCCCATTTGAAGTGGAAGCTTTGGGTCATGCATGGTTTATTTGAAACAATGCCATCACCTAAAGCTGCTGATCTTATCTGTCTCCCTCTCTCAGTCTCTCCATTTCAAACTGCTGAAGATGTGCAGCGTGGCACTGCCTGAAGTGATGACATCTGGCACCAGGCCAGCTACAGAAACAAGCTGCTCCTCCCCGAGCCTGAGTGCAAGAGGCCAAGCATTCCTATTAAAAAGGGGGAAACCGAGGTGAAATCTGGGAAGAGCTGAAAAGTGGGAATCCTGCCCAAGGGAACAGGAGATCCATGAGCTACAGGAGGAGCGAAGTGCCTGCAGGAAGGGGCGGCACTGCCCAAGACAGGATGGGAGCACGTAGCACATCTCTGAGGGCTAACAGTCTACCAGGCTTCCTCTTCATCACCAGCCTGCCCTGAAGCCATCTAAAGCAGGCTTTGAGGATTTCATCACAGGGAGAAGCCCATGCACTTCAGCATGAGGAGAGACATGACAGGTCAGGAATTATACCCCGTTAACACATATGTGCTAATTCTCAGAACTTCCAGCAAATTCTCTCCTGTCCTCACATTCCACCATGCCAAGATGTTTCATTTTAGACACAAAACCCCACATAAAACATCAAGAAACTCCTCTCAATAAACCATTCACCAAAGTGGTGGGTTTGAAATGCTGAAAAGGGGAGGATGAAGATGCTGTGGAGCAGAGTGGCCATGATGAGGGCTCTGCTACCTCCATGGGTTAAGCACTGATGATGCTCAGGTCCTCCACTAGAGCAGGGTGCTCCAAGCCCCTGTGTCCAACCTGGCCTTGAGCACTGCCAGGGATGGGGCAGCCACAGCTTCTCTGGGTACCCTGTGCCAGCGCCTCAGCACCCTCACAGGGAAGAGCTCCTGCCTCAGAGCTCAGCTCAGTCTCCCCTGTTCTGGCAGGTTCAAGCCATTCCCCTTGGCCTGTCCCTATGGGCCCTTGTCCCAAGCCCCTCTCCAGGTTTCCTGTAGCCCCTTTAGGTACTGAAGCTGCTCTAAGGTCTCCCCTGATGAGATAAGATTGATAAGGGCATTTCACCCCTCAGGTTTCTGCAAAGCTCAGATCAGAGTTGATCAAACCTTTGCTCATTAGGATAGATGCTGAACTAAGAGAAGTTGCTGGTACTAGAGGGAGCTAACAATGTAAACTGGCAATGGGTACAAGTTCAAGAAGCATCAAGAGCACAATATGATCTTCAAAAGTGACTTCAGCACCAGAAATCACTCTATGAACCCCCAAAATGCACATCAGCCACATCCATAACCATGATGTTTAAGGTAAATACAGAACCAAGTTCACACACTGAAGAGACAAGGCAGGCAATAACTTCTCAGACCTCTTTGTAACAGGGATTTGATCTAGGCATCCAACTACCCCAAATACAGTGAAGTTTTGGGAAAGCTTAAAAAGGAAATCAATAAAATGAGTGGAAATAAGTATTATTGTTGCTATTTATACTCTATGGACTAATATTTGCTGCATATGGTGGAGAAAATGCATTATGGAAAGTGCTGGTATGCAAACATTATGGCAATTTTGTTAGTTTCAGTAAGTTATGGGCTTTACCTTATGTCTAAGGAAATATATGTAAATATGGGGGGAAATGAGGTTAAATTCTCTGGATTAAATATCCTGCATTTTCAGTGTCCCACCACAGACACAGTCAGAGCAGCAGCAGGAATACTGCTCGTGCCAGGCCTGTGTTTGGGAGGAATGTTAATGCTTCCCAGTGAACCTTCACTCAGTACCCCCTTGTCTTCCTAAGGGACACGGGTGGCCTGGGGCTGAGGCACTGGCCTGAAATCCTGGGTATCAGGGGTTTGTTCTCATCCTGAAGCTGAGGTTTCCTGTGGGACCTGGGTCAGTCCCTCAGCCTCGCGTACCTCTGTTGCCAATCTCCAACGAGGAAATTGCTTTTCCTTCTGTCCCAACGTGTTGTGGAGATACGTTCATTAATGCCTGGGAAGTGCCTGGGCTTCAATGACGGTGAGGCAAGAAAATAACTAAGACCACGGTGGTGTCTTCTCTTTCTGATCTGGGATGTGATGGAAACAAGGACGCCGAGGGCTGTGGCTCCAGCCTGCAGTGGGAGCTGAGCTCTCCATCCTCACCAGGACTCAGCCCAGCGCTGGCAGGAGGATTTGGCATCCACAAAACCAACGGGAGGTCCAGCTGGGAGCACAAACGTGGGGAGCAGACTCCAAGCTCAATGACAGAGGTCACCTTCCGTCTCCCATAGAGACAGAGTAGATCCCCATCTGTTATTTGGGCTGACCACTCCCTGCATTCCACCCAGTCCACTTCTTTGGCAAGCTTCCCAGGACGTGGATCTTTCTTATTCAGGATAACAATGAGGAGTTATTAATTGGATCTTTTTTCAGGTTTCCTGAGGTCCTTCCAATAGCTGCGTTGGTGGATACCACAGCCCGGTCAGCTTCAGCAGCCGTGTTTTAAGCATTTCACTTGGCCAAAGATAGAACACTGCTGTGAAACAGGGTCACCCCCACAGCTAAGCCACGGGCAGGGATGAACAGACTGAGTTTAGCACTGGAGTGCAGAGTCTAAGCGGTGGCAAAGTATCCAGCATAAGGCAAAGAGGCAACCCTGAGCCCCAGGGACCTCCTGCATGATCAGAAGCACCACATGAACTCTTAAGCACCACAAAGGCTGTCCAAGAAGGGACCAGCTCGCTCAGGCAGAGCAGCCCTTCCATTTCCTCCAAGTTTCTCTGGGTAGCAATAAGAGATGGCTCGTTGGGAGGGGATCCAGCATTAATGGTGTTTTAATGAGGCCTTTCGATATACTTATAGACTAATCAGCGAATTCCATAAGGTCTGGACTCTAATATGTCATCCTGAGTACACTAAAGGCATGGTGAATAACTCATTTATAGCCAAAGCCACGTACTAGGCCTGATGTCCCGCCAAGATGTGGCAGGTTTTGTGTCATTAGGGAGCTGGTGCAGCAGAAGCAAGACCATTACCTGCTGAAGAACCCTGCAGGAAGTGAAGGTGCAGACAGTGTATCCCAAGGTGTTGCTGCACAGGAGACTTCCTGGTTTGACTCTGCTTTCCTGGGTCATTCCAGTGATGCTGACTCCAGGAATACATGGGCAGAGTTGCTCAAAGAAACGAATGGAAGGTGTCCCTGCCCGTGGCAGGGGATTGGAACTGGATGAACTTCAAGGTCCCTTCAACCCAAGCCGTTCTATGGTTCTCTGACATTCCCCCTTTCTCAAGAGTCTGTGCCTCTTTAGTGGCAGCTTTTAGGACAAAAGGACCGAAGCAAGGCCAGTTTTCCATCTCACTGCAAACCTGGCCAGATGGTGAGAGAAGCAACGACCTTCAACAACAAGAGTCATCTGATCTGCACAAGAAGATCCAATGCTGCCTGAAACCAGGCAAGGGACAAGGCTGATTTCTCCTGTCAGTCTCTGCCTCGAGCTGATGATCACATCACGCTTCCAGCCTTTTGCTGACACCAGAGCCAAACTGTGCAGCACTGGCTGAGGAACCACACACGTGCTGGTACATGTGCACGGCTCACACCCAGCCTGCCTGAATCACTTGGAGCCGATAGTGGCTAAAGTGAGCCTGAAGGAGAGGCAGAGGTGGCTCCAAGGCTGGCAGCAGGCAGGGGAGGAAGGGATGGGAACATCACAACCCACTTGTATGCGAAGTCCCCAGCTTCCCCGTGCACTGGGGTATTGCTCACTCCCTCCACATGCCAGAAAAGAGGAACCTGCAGAGTAGGGAAGGCTGTTTCCACCAACTGCTGGTTCTTCCCTCCCTACTTCCCATCCAAGACGTGGCTGCCTGGAAGAGAGCACCTTCCCTGCAAGCTGCCTCCAGACCACAAAGCCACTCTCACACTCGCTAACAGGCACATGAAGAGGTGCTGTAAATGGATCTTAACACGTTGGCAGGTGGTTCCTCACCTCGTAGTGAAACTCAAGTTCTCACACAGCAGCTCTCTGTTTCAGGACGGGAGGCAAAGCAGCAGGACTCTGCAGAGGAGAAGGCTGCATTGGAGGCACTCAGATCTGCTCCCCTTCACCACCGTGCCAGGACTATGGGATCTGTTAATACTTGGCCATGGCAAAGGAGCTGCTCTGAACTCCTGCTGCCTTCAAGGCTGTTCCTGCAGCTCGATGCCACGGCTGTGCGTCAGCAGGCAGGCAGTTGTCCTCAGTCTGAGCACTCTGCATGGCTGGGACAAGAGGATGTGAAAAGCTACTATGCCCCAGAGACTGCAGTGCACAGGATACGGCCTGGATTCAAATCTGGTCAACAGAGGTCTTAAAATGTCAGTGTAAACAGGAGGGCAAGTCCTGGCGGGGAAGCTTGCTTGGGCTTATGCTGCTTAACAATAGGTTCAGTGACCTGGACAAAGAAAACCTTGACTGATAAAGCCTGCAGATTAGACATCAGCTCCTGCCCTCCCAGTCTTTGAAGAAAGCAACTCACCAATGGATAAATCCTGAAAGCTGCTCAGTTGCCTACTCAAGAACAAACCCCACGCTGTTTAATACAGCTCAACCCAAAGCTGTGCCTTTAGGAGAGCAAAGGCTGCAGGACACTGGTGGGAATGGAGAGGAGAAGAGCGCAGTGGTCACCTCCACAACACAAGCAGCTCATGGAGCAACACATGGAGCCTGGAAAACCACTTCGAAGCACCTGAGAATGGCTCAGAGACTCCAAACCATGTCCCTCAGTCCATCTATTCACTTACTGAAGTGATGGGGGGCCTTGGGACACGTTGATAGGTGAGGGTCAGAGAGCAGCAATGGAGAACGTCCCAACGTACAGCAAACCTCCGTTAGAGCAAACTGAAACAGAACAAATGTAGCCCAGAAATAACACACCTTTTTAACAGGGATTGGAATTGGCTCCCGGGACAGTTTGCTGAGGATCCCGATGGATTCTCAGCCTGTCAAAAATCAAGGCTCAGTGCTTCCTACAAAACCTTGCTCCCTTGGAAATCTCCCTGTGCTTTCCTGAGGGAGATGGCCCCAGCTCTCTTGGCTTCCCGGCACGGGGGGCTCGCCCAGCCTGGCTTCCCCACTCGCAGCACTGACGCACAGCACCGTGGGCTCCTCTTTGAAGACAAGGGGCCTGTTTCTGACCCACACATTCCTCCCAGAAGCTCCCTGACGTTCAAAGCACCTTGCTGACAGACAGGCAGGTGTGCCTGTGACAGTGGCCACCTCCTCACAGCCCCAAAGAGCGCCCGGGGGAGTTCTCGGAGCCCAGCTGTGACATTTCCTTTCACCTATACCTGTACAGCTGTTTCCTACAGGGCTGCAAGCCTCCAGTGAGATGCGTGAGGCTTCTGTAGGTGCTTGGGAACAAGATGGAACAGAAACGCTTCACACCTGGCCCCAAAATTACAGCACTGCTGGAAGGTGGCCAACACAAACTGGCAGAGTACCAGTTGCAATGGACATCAATTAGGCAGCCTGTCATCCTCAGACTGCAGGGTTTGCTTCCCTGCGATCTGCAGCGCTCCTTAAGCCTTCAGCAGCACCAGCGCCGGAGTTTTCCAGATGGGATCATTTCCCTCAGATTCCACTCGCTAGATTTATTGCGGTATATAGGGATTTTTTTTTAACCCACTCTCTTTGCAGAGCCTGAGCTATTATTCCACACTGTGGATTTCTCCTGGGCTGTGTTCAGTGTCTTAGGGCTTGTTTGCCACGAGTTCCCTTTACCATCAGCTGGAGAAACATGGTTTTAAGAATATGCTCAAATCTCTTGTAGCTTAAAGAGTGATTAAAAGCTGAGACCAAATGATAAATGAAGAGAAGACCTCTCTGGAAGCTGCCCCACACAGCCCTAGGAGATGCAGCAGCAGCTTTCATGCCCTTATGTATGAAAACATGTTTGAAACAGAACAAGACACCAGTGCACCCTCCTCTGCCACTGAGACCTGGGGACAGGGACTCAACTTGACACTTCCCCCTGTGCTAAGGGCACTTGGAAGAGGCAGAGGATTCCATGGTCTCCACATAGTCCCTGGCACTTGCAGCTCATGGCAACACCAAGGATGGAGGAGGAGTTTTCAAAGCAGGTGACATTCTGCACTCTACCTTCGTGGTGGCATAAACCCCAGCTCTCCTCCATCACCCACTGACATCTCCTTCCACCATGGCCCATAACTTAGCCTAATTGACTTTTACAATCCAAAGGCACCACATGAAAGGGAAGGTCGAGGCTGGGATGGAGTTCAGATACTGGTCAGAAGATGTAAACATTTCTAACTGCTGCTTCGGGGCTGCCAGTTCCTGCCAAGTTCCCACTCGGAGCAAGGATCCTGGGGCAGGATCCTTCACTGCTGGTTTGGAAACCGAGGCAGGCAGGAATGGAAGGAGTTTTTCAAGGTTGACTCCTCCCTGGCCTCTCCTCCTTGGGGCTCCGATCTCTGCTCACAGTTTCCCTTTTCCTCTCTGGACCAAACTCCAAGCTGGAAGCTCTCGCTCTCATGGGCTGAATGCGTTCGCCTGCCAAGCTGGAGGGAGATGCTCCAAGGCTATGGAATGGGAATATGGAAAGGATGCTGAGAAAACAGTTACATTTGCTCACTGGGGTTTTCTCTTTGCTTACAAAGAGTTTGTGCTCTCAGAGTCTGGGTCTTGCTACTCTTCCTCTGATGTCTTGCAAGAAGTCCTCCCAAAACCGCTGTAGCGTGGCCACTCTAACCTGGATTTCATCCCTGGCATCCCAGGAGTCATGAGGTCTCAGAAAGGACGAACATCTGGTGTTTAGAGGCATGACAGAGCCTGGTCCCTATGACAGCTATTCCTCCTGGGCTTTTAAACCTGGGGCTCCCTTTCCGAGATGCATCAGACGGGGCTACACATTGCCAAGAGATAGCCGCAAGTCTTAAGAAGACTGAAATACCATAAACAAGTGAAGTGAAGAACAATACAGGACTAATTTTAGCCCAAGCCTAAATAATATTAGCTTCTAAATAGGCTACCAACTCTGCAAATATGGAGAGTGCATTGGAGCAACCAGAGAAAGGGTCCAATCTGGACTGTTCACCTGAGCTGCACAGTGAAGAGGAAAGGGATTTGTGTTTTCTAAAGAGAGCCAAGCTTGCATTTTAGGCCATCTGCACTGACAGGTGAGTAGTGCAATTAGCAGGAAGCAAGCAGAAGAACAGCATCAAGTGTGGGAAGCTAACTGGCCACCCTGGAGCTGGAGGAACCACACAGCACCCAGTGTGTAGGGTTGCTACATTGCTAAGTTCTCCTTCAGAGCCTTGCAAGCTTCAGGGCTTTCATTTGCCTGGTGAGGTGAGACAGGGTTGAGGCTAGCTGAGTGCTGAGGATCTGACACAGGCCACTCCACACATGAGCACGCACACGAGGGAACACACAAAAGTGCCTTGCTGTTGGAGAGGAGGGAACCACAGTGACTAGCCCTATAAGCATATGTATTAATCATGCACCGTCTGGTTTTAATCCACACACTGCTGATCCTGCGTCTCACTGTATTGTTATCAGGGGAAGGAGTATTTCTCCTCAATCTTATTCACCAGCCAAAAGCCTGAAAATGCAAAAAACACATTTGTGAAGTGCCTTCCCAAGGACCCTGGGCCCCGGACCTGGTGAGCTGGGGCTGCTGCTGCCTTTTATTGGCTTTAAAAACCTTTTATTAACGTGTGTCAGGGCTGGGGGAGGAGGGAGAGGTTCAGGTTTCAGGACCCCCCATGCAGAGAGGTTTATTGTGGGAAGGGACATTAACACTTTCTCCTCCACATCTCCCTGCCTGGGGCATGTGGAAGCGTGTGGGATTGGGTGATGGATGCATCCAGCCCATGTGGAGCTCACAGGGATGTGGGCAAGCGGTGGTACCAAGAGCATACAGACAGGAGAGGGACCTCCCTGCTCTGCATTATGCTGGGTGAGCTTCCACCCTTGCCACCAGCTCCAGGGGGTCACTGCAGAGCAGGATGCTCCAGAGACAGCAGGATTCAGTGGGAGCTGAGCAATCCAGAACATGCCCTATGTTCCCAGGGCTGCACAAGAACAGATCTGGATGCACCATCACCAGGACTTGCTTTAGCCTCAACACAACCCAAGTGTTTTCCATGACAAGTCCCCTATGGCAGCACCACCTCACAGCACCTGATGAATCCAAAGTTGCAACCTTCCTTCATCCTGAACCTTAACTCAGCCATGCAGGTTGAAGGAGGTGATCCTGCCCCTCTGCTCTCGTGAGATCCCACCTGGAGCAGTTCTGGTGTCTTCAACTAAGAAGGACATAGAACTGTTGGAGCAAGTCAAGAGGAGGCCACCAGGATGATGAGGCGCCAGAGGCAGGCTGAGAACATTAGGGCTGTACAGCCTGGAGAAAACAAGCTTTGTGGAGACCTCAGAGCAGCTTCCAGTGTCTAAAGGGGTCTATAAGGATGCTGGAGAAGGACTCTCCATCAGGGACTGTAGTGACAGAACAAGGGGTGATGGGTTCAAACTGAAAAAGGGAAGTCCATGTTAGATACAAGCAAGAAGTTCTTTACCGTGATAGCGGTGAGGCTCTGGCACAGGTTGCCCAAAGAACTGGTAAATGCCCCAATCCTGGCAGTGTTCAAGGCCAGGTTGGACAGAGCCTTGCGTGACATGGTCTAGTGTGAGGTTTCCCTGCCCATGGCAGGGGGTTGGAACTGGATGATCTTAAGGTCCCTTCCAACCCAAACCACTCTATGGCTCTATGCTGCTGCTCCCTGCTCTTGCCTCGGGTGCAATCCTGGGTGAGTGTGGTCCTGGCAGCATCTCCTTCGGCTGCAAAGGCTGCAGACACAGTCTGACAGCTCAGGCACCAGGCTGCATAGTTTGGTGTTGACTGGTACGTTCAATGGTGTTCCATCACACAAGCTGCAATGGCTATCTGCCCAACATACGCCCAGGAAAACATCACCAAGTTATGCTCACCCTGGAGCCAGCTTTTGTTGGTTACAGCTTCAATGACAGTGCAGGAGACGATGGGAAGCTCTCAGTGTCACACTGGCTCCAGCAGGAATCCGAATGCGCAGCTTCATGGCAACGAACGGAGTCAGAACATTTGCACTCAAAATAAGAGCCAGGCCAAATGCTCAGAAAGTTGCTGAGAAACTCTGGCTGAACACTGCACTCATTCTGCTAAACGGGACGTGGAGAACAGAGAGAACAGGGAAGCACAGCATTTGTCCTATAGAGGTTACAAAGCAAGCATCCTCTTGGTAGAGTAAATAACCTAACACCACTTTGAGCCCAATGCTTTCTAGTCATCAGAGAATCATGGAATCGTTTGGGTTGGAAGGAACCTTAAATCCAGTCCCAACCCCTGCCATGGGCAGGGACCCCTTCCACTGGAGCAGCTTGCTCCAAGCCCTTGTGTCCAACCTGGCCTTGAGCACTGCCAGGTATGGGGCAGCCACAGCTTCTCTGGGCCCCTTGTGCCAGCGCCTCAGCACCCTCACAGGGAAGAGCTCCTGCCTCAGAGCTCTGCTCAGTCTCCCCTGTTTTGGCAGGTTAAAGTCTTGCCTTCCAACAGATTCTTTTCCTCCAAAACATTACAGATTCATTAAAAACCTATGGTGCAAAAGCACGGGATAAGGATTTGGAGCATCAGTGAGCAAGGTGAGGTATTATCCTTGCAGTAAAAAGCCAACCACCTCTTCCTAGCCATCAGTGATAGGAAAGGTCCCAAAACGTGCTTCCCAGAGCCACTTTGGCATGGAGACAGCAAACACTACAAACAGCCCAGAGATGCATCTGCCGAGGAGTCAGGTTCATCTGGGCTCTGCAAGCCAACAGGAGGGCAGGGAGCAGATGGTGGCCTTGGGACCACACACAGGGATCCCCAGACAAGTTGGACTGGGGTTTCTTGGCAGGGAAGGGCCCACAGTCCTTTGTGAAAAGCCCCTTTGTCACACCTTGGGCAATGCTTGGCTGCACTGCCTCCTACAACAGCCCACTTCTGGGCAGTCACATCATTCACTGCATTAACACCTTAGCGAAACAAAGTCATCCTTTGACTGCAGGGACACCGCTGCCACTCCAGTCCCATCACAGCAAATGGGGTAGGAGCATCCAAAGATGGCACTGTGCTTCCTTGGCCAAGGTGTTCACCTCCACTGAAGTTATAGCTGAGAGAGCCACCAGCCTGCTTTTAAACATCTCCATGGCTGAAGAGACCCTGCAGGATCACTAAGGAGGCTGCTTTCAGGTGTTTAACTACCCAAAGTATGAAGCTTTCCCCGAAGTCTAGTTTTTGCTGCAACTTATGTCCATTCCTTCCTGTGCTTTTCAGCACAGGTCAGTTTGTTCTGCTCCTCCCTGCAACAGCTCACTGCATTTTACCCAGTCTCCTCTTGATTAAACAGATCTTCCAGTCCCTTCTTGGAAGTCAGGCTTGTGAGATCCCTCCTCTGCCTCACTGGCCTCCTACGTGTCCTCTGCACAGTGAATACCCATACCTGCTCTTTCATCAGCCCTCGTTGAGAAGAGACCTTGGAGACCTCATTGCTCCTCCTCAGTGTGTCCTGGGGAGTGCTGGTACCAGTGGGCTCCTCTGTCTACCTTCCTGAGATGTGTTTGGTGCACAAGGCAGAGACCAGAAGGCGGCACAACACAACGGGGACACAACAGGGGCTCGGACCTGTGCCAACAATGCCCCAGGCTGCTGGGTGGGATCATGGTTCCAAAGTCAGCTGCTTTCAAACCAAACAAGAGACAGAAAGGAAAAGGGAAGAGGGAAAAGGAAGGGAAAAGAAAAGAGAAGGAAAAGGAAATGTAAAAGGAAGGGGAAAGGGGGCAGACACAGCCAGGCCTGGCTCATTCTCTCTGGGATTTGTGTTTCCTTTCCAGCAGAGCTGAGCTGGTACCACTGTGCGGATGCTCGGGTGGCTGCTGCTGAGCTGTGAAGGGCACCAGCTCCTGCCAGGAATGTTGGAGTTCCTTTAGAAAGCACCAGAACCAAAAGGAGCTAGGACAGAGAGAAAGCTCAGCTTGGAAGCTCAGGTGTAGCTACAGGATAGGGTCATGGCTCTCCTCTTACAAAGATGAGTGCAAGTGCCTGGCAGGGCAGGTAGATGGCACTCCGAATAAACCAGTGTGTGGTTACAAGAGGCAGAATCCAGGAAATACCGACCCTTTCCCAAAAGTTATAGGGCACCAGAAGGAGCTGCTCAGCCCCTTCACCTGCCTGTTTGGGCTCTGGTTTGTGGCTGCCGGGGAAAGAGTCCCTGTGTAGACAATGGGGCACTGGGGCTGTCCCCAGACCCCCAGTGAGGACACAACACACACTGGGCAAACTGAGGGCAGCAATGGCAACCACATTGGTTTAACCCCTTCAAATAGAGCCCTCAAAATCCATTTTTCCATGGGCAGAGAGAGAAGTGAAGCAGGAATCCACATCTCCTGGGTCCCTCCGTGGGAAAGGTCCTGGATTCCTCCCTGTCATTTCAGGACAATGCCACGAAGTGGCACACGGGAAGGCACAGCCCCACCATCACACACAGGCTCTCCACTGAAACCAGCCTCTCCATCTCCTCTTGGAGCACCGACCTCTTGGGAAAGCTCTTCCCAGATGAGCAGCGTTCCTGCCTCCAAGCAGGAAACTGTTGAGAGCCACTCTTATCCTGCTGTGCCTCCAAGGGAGTGCAAAACAAATGCCATTGTGCCTCTTCCATCCTAGCCCCCTCCCTGGTTCCTCCTCTCAGGTTCAGGCACGTTATCCAAGTGCAGCCCCCAGGTCCCTTCTGGCCAGGTGGTGGCAGAGAGCAGCCCCAAAACCCCACCTCAACAAGGGAACTGATTTCATGAGTCTAAAAACAAACAACCAAAGGAAAGTTCAGGCTCAAATGGGCTCCTAGAGCAAAGAAAGGAAAATAGAGAGCAGGCAGTGGGGAATGCTTCATATTCCTAAAAGCCTTTTGTACGTTAACACATGGTGTCTGCTTCTCTCTAGTCACCTATTTATCACTCTCCTCTTTAGAGAAGGGAAAAAAGTCCTGGCTGCCTTCCTAAGGCAGAGTTTTGTGGCCGGGGGGAGGGGGGGGTGCTTTAAGCATGATGCAAACCATTTGGAGTGCACTGAGAGCACTGCCAACACAAGCTGCACTATTTAAACAAGTGAGGAAATGATCGTATATACAACATGCCAGCGAGCACACACACACCAGAGGAAGTCGAGAGGGGTTTTCATGACACAGAGCTGGATGTCAGCGGCTGAAAGGTCGATATTTTCCCTTAACACCCTTCTCAATGACTTAATCGTGTTCCGTTTGCACAGAAAACTTCCCAAGAATAAAAGTCTGTGGAGGAATCGAAGGGGGGATGTTTGGCCTAGTGCTGACCTTGTCCGAGGTCCTCTCCACGTAGCAGGGCTCCTGGGGGGCGACCAGCAGGGGAACGAAGCCCGAGAGCAGCCGATCCTCTTCCAGGCTTAGCAGGGCAAGGTCATCATCTGGGTCCTTGTACAAGGGCACCTCCGACTGATTCACTGTGGTCAGTATGTTACAGAAGTCAGCCAGCGTCGCCCACACATCTACTGAGACCCTGGGAGAACGAGGAGAGACGTGAGCAATTCCGGCCTGGAATGCGCTGGGAGTTGCCTGCAATGCTGCAGTGAATACCAGAGAGGTGAGGCGAGGCACAGCCATCACCACCACCGACCTAACCCACCGGGAGGGCTCCGGCTGCAGCTGCGCTGGCACCAAACCCACCGGGGCTTGCTGCCCATGACACCGACCACCCCGCGTCCTGCCTCCACCCCCCCTGCATCCCAGGATCTCACCCTTCCCACTGTTCTGCCCACTCCTGCCCGCTCCCGAGCCGGCACATGCGCGGGAAGCAGCTTCCCCGTGCAGCGCCAGCGGGAACCCGGCTCATTCCAGATGGGAAAAATGATGCTTGTTACTCAATGTTAAGCCTGCTAGGAGGCCAGAGCAAGCAGCCACGCTGCTGTGGGGCAAAAGAGGTGGCTGGGGTGGGTCCAGCCGAGCCTGGGGAGGGTCCAACCCAGCCCAGGGGGATCCAGCCCAGCCTAGGGCACCCCTCTCCTTCATGCTGCTGCATCCATGTGCCCTAAAGGAAGGAGATTTTCCTTGTTAAAGCCCAGCCCCGGTGGGAATAAGCCAGGTTTTGCTTCTGGCCGCAGTTCCAACACTCACAGTTGACCTGCAAAGCTGCCTCTGTGGTGCATCACCTGCCCAGAGTGGGAACGTGAGGCCACCAGCAGCCCTGGACCGCATCCCATCACACATCCCCATTGCTGAGCACACCCTGGGGAGCACCCAGCACCCCAGGGAGGGTGAGCATGGGGGAAGCAGGGAACAAGCACAGAGGAATGCAGCTGGATGGCGCTTGGAGCAACCTGCTCTAGTGGAAGGTGTCCCTATTCATGGCAGAGGGTTGGAACTGGATGAGCTTTAAGACCCTTCCAACCCAAACCATCTGTGATTCTATCACACTGCCCTGCACTGCATTTCTAAAAGCACTCAGATTGAGGTTTTTTAGTACATTAACTGGGCTGAAACCACAAACCAGGGTAAATTGGGGCTGATGTGCTTCTGCTGGCACTAAGGAGGGCTGCTCTTCCACCCCTCTGGGGTACCCAAAAAGCACAGCATCACCAGGAGCACAGCAGTGACCGAAGCAGCCCAAGGCAGCGCAGGGCTGGAGGGAGGCCCCTTACTCTTTGAACTGCTCCAGGTGGACAGAGTCTGCACTGGGTTATTTACGGGAATCAATGTACCAGGAAAGCACACTGAAATGAAACATCTTGTTTTCAAGAGCGTCCTGGGAGCCAGGCAGAATGAGGAGCCATTAATCAAAGCCCGGCACGTAATCAGCACACATGTACCGCAGAGTCGCCCGCATCCCTAAGCCAGCCCCAGCCCTGCGCTGCTGCAAGAGGATGCGAGGGCCCTTTGGTCACAGCCACCAGGAGCTGGGTTCATTCACAAAGCTCCATCGCTTGGCTCAGCCAGGTCTGGCTGTCAGAAATGTTTAAATATGGAGAAAAATAAACAGTTGCAACACGTTTCTTCTACTTCTCCTTCTCTCTCTCTTTTTTTTTGGTGCAGGGATCTGTCCTTTGTGATGTAATGGGAAACGCTGCATTTGTGCTACCAGCTGGAAAATAAACAGAGCTTCGAGGGTTAAAAGGAACTGAACTTTCCACGACCCCTATCTGCAAAAGAAGAAAATAATAAGAGGAATGATCCACTGCCCCACAGCCCTGATAGTTTATCCTCCAGCCCTGGCTGCAGAGACAAGCACCGGATGTGATAGGGCTGCTCTGGGCCACCTCCAAGGCGAGCTCTGCCCATGGGAGATGCACAGGGCTTGGGAGGCTCAGCCCTCCCCCAGTGCCCTGCTGGCAACTGGGCTTGGCTGCCTGCGGCCGGTCACATAGCACTGGTGGGGCCCCAGCATCGGCTTGGATGAAGGAGGTGCAGAGGCATCAGCGGGGGAGAGGTACAGGGAAAGTGGCTGCAGCCACAGGGAACAGGAGCACTGGGGTGTTGGGGACAGGCAGAGATGCACAGGATGCTCCCAGAGGGCTGAGAGAGCCACAGGGGAGGAGAAGGGAAAGCAACACATTGAAGAGATCTCGCTGGTATTCCCTAAGAAACAGAGCTGGAGGCAGGGGATGGAGATGACCAGTGAGGGTGTGAGGGATGCAGAGGGTGGCAGTGGGATGCTGGGCAGGACTGGGATCCACAGCAGGACAGGGATGAAGGAGCAGCCCAGATGAAGAACAGGGAGCCAAAGGCAGAAAGATGCCATGTGAACAGTCACTGAGCTGATGCTAACACCCCTGCAGCCACACAGCCCTGTGGGCCCTCTCTCCCCCCCCCACTGCAGCACTGCAGCCCCTTGCCACCTCCTGAGCACCACAGCAGTCCCTGTCACTTTATCCCCTTCATCCCCAGCTCCCTCCAGCTTCCCAGTGCCTTGCCACATCTGTCATTCTGGATACATAAAGTTTCCACCCTGAGCTTGCTTCAGTCAAAGCACAGACTCTGCTGGCCCTCCAGGTACCATCTCACTGCAACACAGCCCTGAGCATCCTCTCACGTGCAGCACCCTTCAGAGCCTCCAGAAAGCCAACAAAGACGAAGGTGTTGGCATTTCTGCTCCTGTGATGCAGAGGCAGCACTGCAGAGAGCAGGTCTGACAATTCCCTGCCTTCCCTTTGGATGCAGCTCCTCCTCCGCACTGCATCTCCCAGCACCAGCACCACTGAGATCATTTACCAGCTGCCACCCACCGGCAAAGCCAGCGAGGGCTAAGAGCTCATCCCGACACTGTGCAGCCCCACGGATCTCCTGCTGGGACACACACTTGCCCTGGAAGGTCACACAACACCCGGGAGCCCTGTCAGCCTCCTTCCCAGGATAACACCCTGGCCACCTCCAGGCGTTTCTGGCTTATGTCACCTCACCGGAGCCTCTCTGCAAAAGCCAAGGCAGGTCCAGGTGCCTGGAACCGCTGTATCCACACAGTGCCATGGCTTCAGCATCTCTCTGCGGAGGGGAGGCCCTGTATTACTGACACCGAGGCCAGGCACACAGCTCCCAGGTACAGGGATGAGGCTCCCAGAGCTTTTACCCAAGGAAGCAGGCAGGGGGTTAGCGCGAGGTCTCAGCTCGGAGCGGGGGGTTCATTCCCTTCCCCACAGACACATTTCCATTTGCTTATTCCACCAGGACAGGGGAAAAAAAATAGGAGTTAATTTCTTTTTTATTGCCTCAGGATTCCAGGTTTAATGTAGCTGTCAGGGCGAGCGCAGCCCAGCTGCACGCCGACAGGACACAGCCCGGCCAGAGCACAAGTGTGTGCTCACAGCACAGCTCGGCCTGGTGATGTCTCCTGGCAAAGGTGATGCCCACCCCGGGCTTGAATCATCCCAAGGCAGAAGGCACGGAGAGGAGAGGACGTGACACTGATGCTCACCGAATCCCCACGGGCGTTACGTGGCACAAGGCACCATCTTCACCGGGGGCTGCCTGGTGATTAATATCAAGCACAATGACCCCATGTTCCAGGCCTGCGGGGGCCTGTGGAGGTGGCCATTTCCTGTGTAATACCAGCTTGTTTAAACACTAACAGTCCAACTCCACAGCTGCAGAACAAACCCGGAAAGCACGGAGCAGAAGAAGCCCTGCATTGTGTTCCCTGGCCACTGAGAGCCGCGCTGCTGGGCAGATGGAAAACACCTCGGGATCACTGCACCATGGACACACTGGCTCCCGGTGCGAGGCAGCACCAGTGCCCACCCTGTACAAAGTGCTCTGCATCCCTCCCCCCTGCCCTGAGTTTTCCTCTCTCCTGGCCCAGGGGAAGGTGAACTAAAAGCAGCTCCTGTTTTAGGAAGCTCTTCCCTGTGAGGGTGCGGAGGCGCTGGCACAGGGGGCCCAGAGAAGCTGTGGCTGCCCCATCCCTGGCAGTGTTCAAGGCCAGGTTGGACACAGGGGCTTGGAGCAAGCTGCTCCAGTGGAAGGGGTCCCTGCCTGTGGCAGGGGTTGGAACTGGATGGGCTTTAAGGTCCTTTCCAGCCCAAATCATTCCATGATTCTGTGACTCCTCTGCAAGGAACAAAAGGGACTGGCAGTGGGAGCTCATCCCAGGGTTCACCAACCATGTCCTGGACTCACAATTGCCCAGAGCAGGGATGAGGTGATCACAGCCCCTCTGTCCCATGGCACCAGTGATTTCCTCACTCTGCCTTGCACACAGTCCCCTTGGCATCCTTGCCTCCCAGGCATCCATAAACCCATTCCTCTCCCGGGAACCTGCCTTTGGAGTCAGAGGGATGCTCTCCTCAGAAAGGTGCAGCCTCCTCCCAGCCAGCTTCTGCTTTGCCACAGCCCCCTCTCCACAGAGAGTCTTGGCTTCTGCTTCAGTCAATGCTACCTTCATTCTCAGCCAGGTTCACACTACGGAGCCACCTCGGAATGCTCCCTTTGACGTCTCCATAGGCACACTGTGGTGGCCAGCATTACTAATGAAGGCTGAGATCTGCAAAAGGGATTTTCCATTTAGTCTCCAGCAAACTCCAACAAGGTCTTGGCACCCCTGTCCGAGCCTCTGTCCATCTCTCCCAGTGGGAGCTGCCATCTCAGTGACACTTCCCTGCACGAGCGATGTGATGAGAGCGATCTGGCACATCTCTCTGGGAAGGTAAGCTCCAGAATGCGCTCCCAGCTTTTGGATTTCATTTAATCCTTGGTTTAAATGAACCATTTTTAAATGCTTGCAGACAGCTCTCCGCAAACCGAGAGGCCCTTCCTTTGCCTCAGCATGGAAGGAGCACAGATCTGCCAGGGTCAGCCCTGCAGCAGTTTGTCTGGCTAGCCAGCGGCTTCTCCATCCATTCTTGCGCTTCGCTTAGCCATGGGCTCACTGCAGCAACACAGTAGAGCAAGGAGAAGCTTTTGCTGTCCCCTGCCCAGCCCTCTTCCCAGCCATATGTCCCAAAAGGAGATGGATTCACTTGGAGATCTGCCTTTCGCCTCATCTGCTGCTAATATCTCTGCCTAAGGAGATCCACCCTGCTCCCCTCTCCCCAAGGCTTCCTGCTTTTTACACCCTCATCTCCGCAAATGACTCCAGGGGAAAGCTGGTCTGCAATGCACTTCTCCAACTCAGTGACACATTAGTGCAACTGCTTTAAACTGCTCAGACCTCAACACAGCGTTTGCCATGAAACATGCAGATATAAATGACCTGTAAGATACAGAAGTGACTGTTGCTGGCTGCTAGAAGACCTGGCAGCACGCAGTCCCTGAGCCATGGGACACCGCTGTGCTGAAGAGAGATGTCCATGGTCAGGTTTAACTCCTAATCTGGAAACACTTGAGGAAAGAGCAATGGAAAACTCGCTGAGCTCCTCTCCCAAAATCACCGCTCCAATACCTAGAGCAGCCCCAGGAGAGGGATCATAGAATGGTTAGGGTAGGAAGGGACCTTAAAGATCATCTAGTTCCAAAGATCATCTAGTTCCAAATCCAGGCAGGCTGTCACCTCTCTATAGCCCTCTGGCTTGAAAACCCATTGCAACGCAGTGACCATGCTGGTGTGGCCAAGAGCTGGATGAACACTTTAGACCAAGGAGAGTGGGTTTAAGGAAAACTGTAGCTTCTCATTCAGGTTGGATTTGGAACCACTGAGCCCCCAGGTAGCAAGAAGATGCCTGTCAGGAGCTGGAGCCCATTGCCAAACCCCTGCCATGAGAAGGCTGCGGAGGATGCAGCCTCCCATCCGGCTCCACAGAGCCCACTCCTGCACGGTGGGTTTCAGCACCTCTCACCCCTCACACCTTTCCCTCCACCTCCATCCAAAGGGGGAAAGCAGCGAGCCGAGGAATTTGGTGTGGGCTTTTGCAGTTCTCCTCCTTTTTTTTTTCACTGCAAGGACTCAAATCCAGCAGTGTGATAAATGCATCCGAGCTACAATTAGGAAGATATATAGCATCAGAACGCGAAGGTCTGGGCAGCGTGGTGAAACGCGGGCTCTCCAGAGCCCCAGCTATGTTTCCCATTATGTAACCCTGGTCATGGGCAGACAGCCAGACTCCAAATGAAAAAGAGACTCTGGCTTGGCACGGGTTCTATTTTCCTATCCTCATTCGGGGTCAGCGCAGTGTCATACAGCTGCAGAGAAAGCTCCGGGGATTAAACCTGGGAAAGACTCCAAGACCAAGGACCCGGGTTCAAGTACCAGCTGAAAGCAATAAACCAACTGCCACAGCTGGGCTGAGTTTAAACGTTCTCAATGTCCCCCCGCCCTCCTCCTCCTCCTCCTTCAGCTCTCTAAAGGAGGAGTGATCCCGAACATGGAGGCCTTGGGATGTGCGGCTCAGGATCCAGGCACTGGTGGAGTCTTGACAAGCTGCCCCGCTGGCCCCCAGCCCAGGCCGTCATCCTGGCAATGGTGCTGGCCCCGGATGAGCTGTGCTTTGATGCAAGCTCTGGGCCAGGTCTTTGCTGCTCTAGTGGGGCTGTCAGGTGGGTACGGGGCCTGGGCTTTCCAGCAGCTTGAGCACATTCATGGCATCCTCGTAGGATGCTTCTGCGCTTCGGGGCTTTTTACTGCCCCTTTTTCTGTGCTGTCAATGCAAGTGAGCACTGGGAGGCAGTTCCAGTGTGTCCAAGCAGCTTCTCTACTGGTGGGGACCTTGAGGCATGTCCCATCGCCATGTGGGAAACAGCACAGGCCACTTAGTCCTGCAACTTGGCATCTGTGCTCGCTCCTTGCATGTTCCTCATCTCAGCCTGCCCACAAACCTTGGCTTACTCCAACACGCCTGCTGCTCTGACCCGTGTTTTACTTCCAAACTCCTTTGAAACTACTCCTATCTAAACCCCAGGGCTTGGTGACTCTACCTGGTTACCGCACAGCCCCAGGCCAGACGGCAGCCTTGTGTCAATAGAGAGCTGAAACACTAGCCCAGTGCTTCTTTTTCCTTTCCTGCCTCCAGGGAAAACGCTGTAAATCCCAGGTCATGCCCAAGAGCGGAGCTGGTTCCCTGCTGTTCATCACTACACACATCCAGGGAAGCTCAGTCAGTGTGATTCCAGAGTCCTGGACCGCTAACACCCATCCACACAAGAGGTCTGGGCTGGAAGAGCACCATGGATAAGACAGAGCCAAAGAGCACCAGGGTGGAGGAGCTGGGAGCCAACATGAGGAAGGCTGCCCATGCCCTGGAGTAAGGACACAGTGGGACAAGAGGGACTGTTTGCTCCTTCTCCATGGAGAAGGCAAGATGAGGCCTCCGCTACAAGACGAAGACCCTCATTCCTCCACCAAGCAAACCTCGTGGAGTAGAGCCTGCTGCTCCCCTACCGCCACCTTCCTCTCCCACCCCACGGGAGACGCAGGAGCAGGCACCTGATCCATAGGGACAAAGCCCCATGCCCTGCAGGAGCCGGGAGGCAGGCGCCGAGCGCCGGCTGTGCCGAAGCCCATCACAAATTCCATCTTGGCTGCCCGTCGCCAAGGGCTCGGCGGCGTCTTCCCTGCGCAGGGAATGGGGGGGATTGGTGCAGGCGGCTTCACGTGACAGATCCCACTTTGAGTTCCTGCCCAAAGATGGGCAGCGGTTCACAAGAGCAGGCAGCGGGCCCACACCGAGCAGCCGACAAACAAAAAACAGACTCCATCTCCACAAAATGAGGCCCAGAACTTCCTGTGTGAGATTTCCATTTCCTCAGCCAAATGAAAAAGAACTGGAGTAAGAGGCAATAAACCGGGAGAGCGGGACTGGACCTGACGCACGGAGCGGGGACCCATTAATGGTTAAGCCACTTTGCTGGATTACTCTTAATGCGCCTTTCCCATCACCCTGGGTTCTGGCTTCTTTGGATTAACAATAAGACGTGATTTCAGGCTCTGGATCCGGAGTACCGGAGGCAGATGGAAAATCCTGCGGGAAAGCAGCTACAGAGCATGCTCAGACACTCTTTTGCATACTCCATACTTGGCCCCTTTGCTTGGTTTTCTGTCCAAAAATATGCAAATTGCCTAGTCCGCATTATGGACTAATGGGCTGGAATGAGCCAGTTTGGAAGATTAACCCTTCTGTGTGGTGCAGAGGTGGAGACAAGCTGGTTCTGAAGCTGAAGGGAGGCCACTTTTGGAGCTTCAGGGACAGACAGGCTGCTCCAGGCCAGCCCAGCCTGATCAAGGTTGGCCTCATTCAGTCAAAAGGCAACAAAGTGCTTATGCTGGAAATGGACTTCCCTCTTGTAGGTCCTGCCTACATGCAGAGCACATAAAGGAGATGTATCCCAACAAAAGCAGATGCACATCCTAAGTTGAAGGTAAAAATAGGCCATCTCCTAACACACAGAAGCAAAGGGCACCCACCAGGCCCCCTCAGAGACACTTCAACCCCATCCAAGCATCAATGAAGATGATCCAAACAGTGCAGTGAGCCTCTCCTGGGGGCTCAGGGCAGAGTGCCACAGCCAGGAGTAAGCACAAGCATAGGGGGAAGGTGGCACAAGGAGGAAGCAGGCACCAGAAGACAGAGCAGAGGATGCACGTACTGTTTGGGGAGCTCCAGAGAGATAGGAGGAGGATTCCACGTGTCCGGGTGGCCGAGCATCCAGTCCGACCAGACCTTCACACTGGGGAGCAGCTCCTTCAGGTCCTGGGGCAAGGCAGAGACCTTGATGTCGTCCTCCTCATCCTCCTGCTCCACGTCTTGTGGCTGAACTGCAAATACAAGAGGAAGCTCAAAGCTTGGGCAGGGACTGGGGGTGCACAACACTGATCCCAGCATCCCAGCCTTGGATGCACAAGGGAACAGCCACAACCCACAGCAAGCACAAAGACAGATCTGTTCTCCCTAAACAGATGAGCCAGGGGGGGAAACTGGGATGTCTGTGATCCCTTTTATAGAGGGCAGTGGGGAATCCTCCTCAGAATCCTTACAGAGGGAGGATTCTGAGGTCGCGCTTTTGGGAAGGCCAGCTAAAAGCATGCCTTAATTCAATCCCTTTATTCCAAATGTTTCTGTCTGTGCACACACATCAGTTTTCCTGCCAGATGATCCAGCCATAAACTGGGCAGAACCTGGAATGCTTGGGGAGAACACAAGGAGAAGGGGAAGGGAACAAGGGCCTGAACCCCAGCAGGCTGCCTGGATGGTTCCGTGAACCCCTTACCTGGCATGCATTCCCTCAGCAGGCTGGTGCACCTCCTCACCAAGAGTGCAAACATGGAGAGCCCCAGGGCTGTGGCCTGTTCCTGGATGACAGAGCGGCAGTCCTCAGAGACACACTCTAGGAGACACAGAGGGGGTTCAGAGGGGAGCAGGTCAGATGCTCCATCTTCCTTCTCCTTTGCAGCCTCCCTTTCTGCATCCCGCATGGAGCAGGGATGGGTGATTCCCAGCTCACACTTGCCCTCAACCCAATTGCTCCACAGGGTGGAGGAAAAAGGTGATGAGTAGCTCTGGAGTGGGAAGAAGCTGCAATCCCACTGCCCACACCATGCCTGACTCACCCCATGGGCTGAGCCAGCCTGGTGCAAGCCGACAAGCACAGAAGCTGCTGCCTTCCCCCCCAAAGGAGGGGGCCATGTTTAAGTGTTAAAAGGCCAATTAGGTGCACGTTTGATCTCTGTCCCTGTTGGAGGCTGACCCTCAGCAGTTGAGGAGGGGGCTCCTCCCATTAGTTCACCAGTCACACAACAGCTTGTCAGGAGGGTTTAATTGAAGCTGTTACTCAAGTAGATGCCACACGACCACAGCTCTTCCAAACAGAGCCGGCTGGGAGCGAGAGCAAATCCCCCCCCCGGCACATCTACACCCAGCCAGGAACCACTTCTGAGGCTGCTGAGAGCAGCAGGGAGCTGGATTGGGGGAGCTGCCTGGAGCTGGTTCCACTTACCCAGGCCAAGAGCCGCTGGGCATGCCAGGCTGCCCGCACTTGCCCAGGCACCGCGCTGCCTGCTCGCAACAGGCTTTAAAGCCTTAGGGGCAGCCTCTGCCCCCCAAATCCCCTCTACCCCCCAGTTCACGTCCTCCTTTGAGAGCAGCTGGCTGGGGGCTTCCCTGGAGGGATGCAGGGAATGCAAACACCTAAGTGCTGGCTCCAAAGGGGTGCCCGTGGGAGCACCGGGATGGGGAAGGAGAACAAGGAGGTGTTGGAAGCAGGAGTCCTGTGATGTGGCAGGCCGGGGGGGTTTGAGCAAAGGGCAAGAGAACCAAAGCAAGACGTTGAGACCCCGCTGCTCCCAGGGCTAGCGAAACATCTGAGGTGCAGAGAACGAACAGTGGGGTTTTAAGTGCAAATTATTGCAGAGCAATGGGGTGGGAGGTTAAAAACAACCACGAAAAAGCTAAAAACCACCTAGAAAATACAGGGGGAAAATGGGAAGAAGATCTCCAGGCTTGATCTGGGCAGTTCCTATAGCTGGCAGTGATTTCAACACCCGATGGGGAGCCCATTGAGGGTAACCCAGGGTGGCACCAAGGCGCATAGCAGCGAGCAAGGGCTCCCAGAGGCAGGGCTGAGTTGGTGCCGCAGAGGTAGGAAGCGCCGTACTTCAGGGGCTGTCAGCTCTTGGAGGAAACATAAAACTGAAGATGTGACCACTGTGGGACAGTAAATCTCTTTCATGAAGCCTTTCCCACAATTAAGAGTGTCATTCCCAGTGCTCTGGCCACGGTCCAGTGCGAGAAATTACAGTCGTCTGCCCCGCGCGCCCTCCTCCCATGCTCGGGCGAGATCATGGAATCATGGAATGGTTTGGATTGGAAGGGACCTTAAAGCTCATCCAGCTCCAACCCTTGCCACGGGCAGGAACCCCTTCCACTGGAGCAGCTTGCTCCAAGCCCCTGTGTCCAACCTGGCCTTGAGCACTGCCAGGGATGGGGCAGCCACAGCTTCTCTGGGCACCCTTTGCCAGCGCCTCAGCACCCTCACAGGGAAGAGCTTCTGCCTCAGAGCTCAGCTCAGTCTCCCCCCTGGCAGGTTCAAGCCATTCCCCTTGGCCTGGCCCTACGGGCCCTTGTCCAAAGCCCCTCTTCAGCTTTCTTGTAGCCCCTTTAGTTACTAGAAGGCTGTTATAAGGTCATAAACACTGATGTAGTTCAGAGATTGAGTGTAAGTGCTGAAGCAATGCTCTGCAGTGGCCACGTCCAGGCTTGGAACCAGCACTTCAGCCCTTCCCACTGCCACCAGCAGCTCTTCTTGTGGGCTACAAGCTCCCAGACAACATTTAACAACCAAAAGAGCCTAAACCTGTTCCTTGCACATGAGCTGTCACAGCTACAGCCATGTGTGACCCGCACTACAGCCTCACCTCCAAACGTCTCCTCTTGCTACACACACGAACCACATCCCCACCAGCTCACACCCAGTTTGCACAAAGCCACGGTGCTTTCATGTACCACAGGATGCTCAGCACTGTACAACCTGAGCAGTTGGCCACGTGCAGGTAAGAGGAACAAGACACCCAATTCAAGGGAACTTCCTCATGGCTCCAGCTCAGCTCCTGTGGACGTTGTCATCTCATCCTTAAATTACACCGAACTCCCCTGGCCAAGCCTCATCCCAAGGGGCTCCCCCAGCTTAACCACCCTGCAGGGAAGGAGAAGCATCCCAGTGGGTGCTTGTTTGAGACCCCTGAACATCCGCCAGCCCTGCCAGCAACAGCTCTTAAGAGCTTAATCACAGGACAAAGAGGAAAGAGCCATAAATCAAGAGAAACTTTCTCTTTGTGCCTTTCACCACGTTCCTTGGGAGGCGGGAGCCTTGGATTTCATGGAGTTGGGAGCTTGGAGCCAGTGGTCACATTGCTATGGGGTGGCAGAGCCTAGGCTGCCACAGGAGAGAAGTCAAGGTGAACAAAGGGCTCATGAAATTGGGGTGTTTACACAGAGCTTGTGGAGTGTTTTGGGTGATGGGCAGTACGGAAATGAGCTCTCAGCACCCACAGCAAGGTTCGTCACCCACAGGACTATGTGTCTGAGTCCACACTTGCACTAAAACAGATGAGTTCAAAGAGGGGTTGGAGCAACAAAACTAATGTGGAGCACACGGGGCATTGTAACCTCTAAGCTGAGCAATATGGTGCTGGTCATGCACTGCATTAAGACATGAACTGGGCGGAAAGAGATGTTCTGGGAGGTTGGAGTGACTCCTGTCCCTGCAGCTGGACAGCACTTGTATAACCTAGGGACACCACTGACAGGAGCAGGCAGAGAGATCCTGACCACCCAGGTCAAGGCAAACCCTGTAATTTCCCCATATCCACAGCGGGTGCAGGAGAAGCAGAACTGCAGCACCTGGTCCAAAGGCAATCCCATATCCTGTCCCCACAGGCAGCCACCAAACGCCTGGTACCAGAGACACGTTCAGGTGGCATCGATGGCATCGCATCAGCTAAAGTTGCCACTTCCAACCCTGAGACCCTAAATCAGGCTGTAATCAGAAATCCCTCCTTTATTCCCACCATTGATGCCACCCAGTCAGGGAACAGTGCAGAGGACAGACAGGGACCACACGGAAAAGAAGGTGCCCCACGGAGATGTGATACTCCACAGGAAACTCTCCATCCCGACACCGGGCTGCGCACCACCAACCACAACACGTTCCCCCTCCACCTTCTCTCCTTGCAACTGGGCAGACACGTCCTGTTCACGCCGGCATCAGCTCAACAGCTCCTGTCACCACGTCACCTCCCAGCTCCCGCCTGCGCAGCCGCCCTGGGAACCGGAGCACGCAGCTCGGTGGAGTTACAAATGGCACCTTTCAGCAGTGCCATCACCATCAAAAGTGCTTGGGGGGGGGGAGAGGAGGCACCAGTCCCCAAATAACTGCTGTTAAACCACAGTGTAAGCTCAGGGCTTTGGACCTGCAGCTAAGACTGACTTGGGGTGAGCCCTTACCCTCATGTGCTGCACCACCACCTCCTGGACCAAATAGAGCCCATGGAACCATGCTGGGGTCACAGCAGGGAGTTTTCTTAAGCTGGATCTGTTCCTTGGTCACTGGTAGCCCCACATCAACCACACCAGCAAAACTCCTGAGGTACATGCGACACTGCACAGGGCTAGAAAGGAGCAGGCAGAGCATGTTAAAGGAGGAGTGTCATCAACCTGAAACAACAGGCTGGGTAATGCGCATTAGCCCACACTTTATAGGCTTGAATTTGCCTCCAAGACCTGTCTTTCTGCACCAGAAAAATAAGTGAGAGCATCTGTAACCCCCCCTGCAGATGTCCGAGCTCCAGATGCTGGACATGAGCTCTGTCTTTTGCAGGCAGGGCTTTGAGCACTGTGTTATTAATCCTGCCTGACACAAGCCACTCATAAGACCCCTTTCCAGTTGGCTCACACTTTAACTATGGGAGCTGAAGTTTCCATGCTGGGTGCCTGTCTCAGCCTGAATTCTTCTGGAAGTCGATAGCCAAAAGAGTCCGGCTACTTGTGAGAATGACGAAAGGGAACAAGACAGCGCCTTCCCCCTTCCCCTTGTGTTTGCAACACCCCACTTGCAGCCCTTCCCTTGAGCTCATCTAGCAACTGCAAATCCTGCGACTGCTGCAGAATAACCCTTTTACCGGAGAGTTTTCCTGCCCTGTCCACACTTGGCCAAGCCATAATCATCTGAAACCCAGCAGTTTTTCCATACTCGACAGGAATTCACTGCAGCACTGAAAACCCTCTAAGGTTTCACCTCCCTGAGCATGCTCCATCTTCCTTACACCTAACCTGCGCTACACGCAGCAGAACAACCGCCCTGCTCCCATCCAGCACACGGGGACCTCCAAACGCATGTCCTTGTGTTAGTACTGCTGCTTGCTGCGAGCTGGAGATGGGATCCAGCTTCTTCCAGTGGAGCCCAAGCTATGTGCTCTGAAGCACAAGGCCAAGAATGAAAGGAGGGAAAGGGGACGGGATGGAAAAGATGGAAGTTGATGAGCACAGAGGAAAAGCAGCTGGGAAGCAGGGATGGGTGGATTTTCTGATGCTCAGAATCCCCCCCGAGCTGCAGCAGAGTCCTCCTGTTCCTCTGCATGTAGGAAAGAGGAGTTTTCCCCCCCTCCAGCTGGGTCCTGGTTTGCTCAGAACACGCTGTTTGGCTACCACAAGGCAGTTTCCTCTGCACAGAGCCTGCTGCAGCGCCCTCTGCAAGCATCTACCTGGGCTTTCAGCTGCATCCACTCAGGGGCCGTGAGCGCAGCTCCGACCCAGGCTTCCTGCAGTCCTAAATTTCACAGGGAAAAGGGTGCTTGGGGAGGGGGGAGAGAAAGAGACAAGGGAGAAAAGGGACTTTTCTGTAGCGGGCAGCAATTGGTGCTTCTCTGAGCACGTTATATCCATGGAAAACATAAACCAACTGTCGTCAAAGTCGTCTGAGCTCAGGAAATGGAGCGGCCGGGAGAAGGCTGCCATGTGGCCGGATGTTATGTATTTCTAATTAGTGCTATACATCTTTCAGCAGCGAGTGTCCTTTTGCTGGGAAATACAACGCGCTGCCCTTGTTATTGTAACTGTCAGAGAGTGCTTAAACAGATAATCTCCAGGAAAAGTGATAAACACATCCCCTCTCCCACTAGGGTGTGCGAAACAGCAATGCCAAACCTCTCTTAGGGCAACGCAACCAGCCACAGGAAATGGGAATGGGAAAAAGAGCAGGCGATGCAAAGGGACGGCTGCCTCCGAGGAGAAGGATTTGCTGGAGGAAGCTTCTCCGGTGCCATGTGCCGAAGGAAATCCTGCCAGGGACAATCAGGGCAAGTACAGGCCACGTGGCCTCAGCCAGAGGGGTACGCATGGGGATGGGACAGGGGGGCTACAAGTGAGGGTCCGCAGCTGCTCTGCTCCAAGCATGCTGTGGGCAGCAGGAAGCCAGCCACGGCAAGCCCTGAGCTCCCAAGCAGGCAGCAGACGTGCTCCTCCATCCATCCCTGCTAACACAACACAAGGAGTGCTAAGTCTTTTGCTGTTAAACACCAGCCAACAAGCATTAGAGTCTCGAAGGAGGCCTGATTCCTTTGATTCAGGCAACCGGGCTGCTCCAGCCAAGGGTCAGGAGGACTCCAGTGAGTGTTTCCATGCTGGCCTCTCCATCCTAACCTGAGCTGCGGCTCCAGACTGGGAAGCCTGGAGTGGTGCCGGCAGCAGGTGGCCCCAGAGCAGGCAGAGAGAGCAGCAGGGATGTGCTTTGCTCCAGAGGAGCATCAGCTGAACCCACCCTCCCTGCAGCCATGGTAAGGGACCATAAGAACCATCAAAGCAACAAACAGGTCTCCAGACACAGTCCCAAGGATGACATAAGGGGATGCAGGAGGTGGAGGAGCTCGGTGAGTGCAGTCCTGAGGGCGAGCTGTGCCTGAGGCTGATGTGTCAGCAGCTCACAGCACAGACAACTGAGTCACCAACCAGTGCTGCCCTGTGGGGCAGGAGCCAGAAGCTGCTCCCCCTGAGCTGACACCACCTGAGTACAGCCCCTTTGCTCTCTGACTGCTCAGACACACCAAGTGCTTTCCCTGTGAGTCACTCCCTGCCAGACATGTCGCTGGCAGGGTGCAGGGCAGCCCACTGGCATGGGGCTGTCTGCACGAAGAGGGTGAGGAGCTGCTCCCACCCGGCCCAGCCTCCCTGTGGTGAAAACAGCACAAAACCAACGGGAATACAAGGAAAATGAGGGGGATGCTCACAAATGTGGGGAACGTCCCTGACATTCCATCGCAGAGGAGCCGTGAGTCAGGGACACTCCTGGTTCTCCGTTCCCAGTGAGTCACACACACACTCATCTGCCCCCAAAAGCGCCTGGGAACATGGAGACACTCGCTCAGGTCTGCTCAGCACCCTGCAAAGAGCCTGGGAATGATGGGCAATGTTCCTGGAAAGATGCTCCCTGATACAGAATCACTGAGTGGCTTGGGCTGGAACATCCAGCTCCAACCCCTGCCACGGGCAGGGACCCCTTCCACTGGAGCACCTTGCTCCAAGCCCTCTTGAACCTTCCCAGGGATGGGGCAGCCACAGCTTCTCTGGGCCCCCTGTGAAGGCCAGGGGTTGTGCTGGCCTCCTGGTACCCTGTGGCTGAGCTGGACAGCACCACCTGCAGCACACAGGGCTGAATCCCTCCCAGAGCAATCTGGACAGCCCTAATCCACCTCACCACTCCAACCTCTCCCCATGGAGAAGCAGGAAGACCCCAGGGTGAGGGGGATCTCTGCTGCAGCACCCAGACCCAGCGCAGCACTTGCTGCACGTGTGCTCAAAACAGCCGGGGCCGCCCAGGAGCTGTAGCTCCCTCTGCTCCGTGCTGAAACCCCGTCTTGTCCAAGGGAGGAAAGGAGGGAGGCCTAGGAGGTGAGGAATGCCGGGGGCCTGGGGAGGATGGAGCAGCTCTCCCTGTGGAAGCCATTAGATATTCAACACTTCATTTGTTTCCAGCCATCCTGGACTGCAGCGCTGGGCTCTAGGACGGGAGGCTCTTCTCTGACGTAACCAGGAAGCAGCTGCAAAATTAAGGAATCCCTCATGACATCATAAAAAAGGGTAGATGGTTTACAGGGGAAGGTATAAAAGTTAATGACAAATTCCCACCCGAAGCAGCAAACCTGCCCGAGAGCCACAGGGGAAGCCAGGCTCTGCCCGACACCAAGGGGATGCCGGCCCCAAGGGTGCCAGCTCCGTCTGGATGAGCCAGGAGCTGGCCACGGCCATACACAGAGAGCTGGATCCTTGCACCTGGGCTGTGATAACCAGCTCGGTATATCCTTCCTGACCCCGGCAAACAGGGCTTGCGGCTGGGCAAAGGAATGACTTGACTTGTGTGCTGGGGACTGGCCAGGAGTCACCGACAAAGAACATCATTGTGAAGTGAGTCAGGAAGAGACGCTTATTCCTTTCCATGGGGAAAGCAGACACGTGCACAGAGGGCCCCCAACACCCCTATTTCTGCAGCTCTGGAAGACCAATAGGTCCTGCAAGAGGTGGTCAGAGCAGTGGCACACGGTCCCTCCCCTCCATGCAACCCAGGCTAGCACAGAGAGAATGACATTAGCCTTGAGGACAAGCCCAGAGCCATTTCCACTTGAAAAGGGAAAAGGACAGTGGTGTAAAATTAACTGCAGCCTTTTCCAGGAAATATCAGTGGAAAGGAGCAGCCATTTTTAGAACTGTTATTCTCAGAAATTTCCTGAAAAGACCCATCAGTCAAAACACAGATTGAAGCCATTTCCACTTCCACTAAGCAGCACGTTGGAGCTCTCCCTCCATGCTTGGGGTGCCTGACCCAGCTTGGTGGGGTGCTGCTCTGCACCCCCCGGCCCCAGCCAGGCTGCAGGAGTCAGTTGTGGATGTGAAACACCCCACGGCGTGTCAAACACTCCTCCAGAAACACAGATGACTCTGTTTTCAGTAGCTACATTCACACTAAGACACGCCAGCCCCCAACCACCACAGCTGGTGCAAAGGCACCTACAAATCTCACCCACACTGGCAAAGCCTGAAGAATCATCACAGGAACTCAATTCTCTGCCTTCACCAGGGCTGCTCCAAGTGACTGAGGTGATGTTAGGACTTCCAACACAGGCACAGCAAAACCTTCACTTGCCTCCAGAGCCACTGGTTCCACTGCCAGTGACTGACACAGCATGAACCTGACCTGTCTGGCAGCTAAAAGACTGGCAAACCCACATGTACATCACTCCTGGCTAGCTTGGAAGCAAGTCTGTCCCTTCAAGCTGGCAAGCCAGCATGTATAAAGCTCCTGACCAGCCTGGCACCAGCTGTCTGCTGCTGCAGAGGGAACATTTGCCCTTAGATGCACAAGCAGGATGGGACTGGAGTGGCTGCAAGGGCCTGAAGGCAAGCAGGGTTTGGTACATGTGAAGGGCATCGGGATGAAACAGGGAATACTGCACCTAAAGCAAAGATGTGGATGGCAGGGGGATGGGAACTGGATGATCTTTAAGGTCTAACCCAAACCATTCTATGATGGAAATACTGGGGCACTGCAATGCTGCAGCCCTCTACAAGAAACCCCCTGATGGCCCCATCCTCTGTCTGCAGAGCTCTATCAGCCTTTCTTGAGGAAGCCAGCTGCACAGCCAGAGCCTGAACCTCACCCCAACCGGGGCAGGGAGGAAACCAGGCTCCTCACTCAGCACATGTGCTGGAGGGAAGACACTGCCATGGGAGCCCGGCTCGGTGCTATGCAGCAGGCATGGCAAGCTGCTACTAGCATCCCACCCAGGAGCTGCATGCGCCCAACCATAATTGTGTCAGATGTTATTTACAACGGGGGAGGAGGTGTGAACAGGGCTTCCCAAGAGATTTACTCCAGCCCGGAGTGAAGCTGTACCAGGACAATCGCAGCAAATAAAAGGCAGCCTTTTCCCACCCTCTCCATGCTGGAGGTGGGCATGTCTTTGGCAGCAAATGCAAACAGACAGCCTGGAACATGCCTCCTCTGGTGTGAGCCTTGGGGAGAGCTTCAAGTTTGGAGGGAAAGTTAATGAGAGAAAGCGCCTGCAGACAGGCACATTTGGAGAAAGCAGCCCTTTGATGGGGCAGGACCAGCAAAGTGCTGAGCTTCCGTTTCAACACATTCCCCTCCTTTGCTGCTCTTCTTCCTACAGCTTCCTGAGGGCCGCTTTGCAAAGCAAATGTCAAAATGTAAAGCAAAACCCACGGACCCCCCCTCATTAAAAGGTCCTCATTGGATGCTGCAAGCCTGAAGTCCCTCCTCACCTCCTGCTCCAGCCCCTGGCCACCTCCAATGGCCCTGGGTAAGGGCAGGGGCATCCCCAGCCTCAGTCACACAGCCCAGCCACTATGCCTACAATAAAGCTTACCTAAGACTTTCCATTCTAAGACCCAGGGCTTAGTTCCGAAGGACTTTGCCAAACTTTAACCATTTAGGCTGCAATCCTTCGTGCCAAAAGCTTTCTTCGAGCTGAATTTATTGGGAAAATTTCATCTACAAAGGTTGAGGCATTTGCCAGGATGAAGTTAGGGAAAATAGATTGTTCTTCTCAAGTTAAAAAGTCTTTGACCACTGCAGTGAAATCCCTCTCACCTTCACACTTCGGAGCAGGAACCAGGAGTTTGGCAAGGAATGGCGAGAGGGTCTGGATGTGCCTTCTGCCACCTCCATCCACCCCTGCATTGCCAAGGTGGGAGCCTATGGAAAGCTGGTGCTTGCTATCAAAGAGCTCTCACGTGCCCCTCCAGACGATGTATCAGTTGGTTCATCTGCTTGGATAGACAAGGGAAGAAGAAACCAAGCCTCTGGGGCCCCCAACGCACAAGGGATGTGGAGCTGTTGGAGTGAGTCCAGAGGAGGCCATGGAGATGCTGCGAGGGCTGGAGCAGCTCTGCTCTGGAGCCAGGCTGAGAGAGCTGGGCTGGGGCAGCCTGGGCAAGAGAAGGCTCCTGAAGGGGAGACCTGAGAGTAGCTCCAGGGCCTAAAGGGGCTGCAGGGAACCTGGAGAGGGGCTGGGGACAAGGGTCTGTAGGGACAGGACAATGGGAATTGCTTGAACCTGCCAGAGGGGAGACTGAGCTGAGCTCTGAGGCAGAAGCTCTTCCCTGTGAGGGTGCTGAGGCGCTGGCACAGGGTGCCCAGAGAAGCTGTGGCTGCCCCATCCCTGGCAGTGCTCAAGGCCAGGTTGGACACAGGGGCTTGGAGCAAGCTGCTCCAGTGGAAGGGGTCCCTGCCTGTGGCAGCGGTTGGAGCTGGATGAGCTTTAAGGTCCCTTCCAACCCAAACCAGGCTGGGATTCTGTGATTCAGGTGGACACTGGAGAGGGAAAGGCAGGCCAGGGAAGGTCAGTATTTGTGTCCCTCACTTGCTGGCCATGGTGACATGGAGATGCTGGGCAACTCTGCTCTGAGCAGGACCAAAGGCAGCTCCTGAGGATTATGTTTTTTGGAGAACTCCATCTCCTGCGTCTCCAGGTGAGCAGTCAAGAAACTAGAAAACCTGTTCTCTTCCTTCAGCTCCATTCCCTAGCTGTGCATGTTAGAGATACCATGCAGAAAGCCATTCAAACCAGAGATGTTTTAAGACAGAAGCCAGTGAGTTTGCACTATCTAATTATTTGGACCTGAACCTTCCAGCTCTTCCTACGTTCCATGCGGCACAGAGCATGACGATAACACTTCATCAGCGACCTCTCTGTATAAGTCCCATGTGAAGAGAAAGGAATTTTACAAGCAAAAGGACAACAAGAAAATTGAGCCCAGGATCTCTTTGCCATGTCATCATCTCATCTATCACAGGAGGCCTTATCTGCGTTCCACCACACCTCAAGTGCATCGAGTGCTGCTGAGTGCCGGCTTTGTGGCTCGCTGGGTTCGGAAACAACCCCTGACAATGGTGGTGGAGAGGACACGGCCACATTCACCCACCTGAGCTCTCGTGGTGGAGCAGGACCATGGTCTCCTGTGGAAATCTGTGCCAAAGGGAGGTTCTCAGGTGTCAAGTGAGCGATTCCCTGCAGGAAGGGCTGAGACCACAGGCAAAACCCCACGGCACGCAGAGAACCCATGCCAGGAAATTTAACATCCGAGCCCTCCTGTTAGCAAATACAATCTCAGTGCTCCAACAGCTCAGATGGAGCCGGGGCCTCAGGTCCCCAAACCCTGTTCAGACTGCAGCACAGTCACCCCAGCTATTGCCCCCCCTGCCACAGGACTCAGTAACTAAAAAGCCTGAACCTTCCACATTCATTAACAACCATAAGATGTAACGGGTTTATGCCAAATTCCTCTTTCCCCCTGTGATTTGAGATAGGATTGGCATGCCCACGAAGTTCCCTGCAGCTACCATTGCTGCACCATTCCCAGCGGGCCCATCCACAGGGAAAGGCTGCACTGGAGGGCAACGGGGTGCCCGAGCACCCCTTCCCTTTGCTGTTACACATCTCATGTGCACAGAGCCCGAGGGATCCTGCTCTCCCATCCAGCCAGCACTGTGCTGTTTCCTGCAGAGAGCTGAAAACCTGTTGCAGTTCCAAAGTGAGCTTCGGTTTCACTGCGAGCAGCAGCTCTGAGCCTCACAGTTACTATACAGCCGAATAAAATAGGTTTTCATAAATTTAACGCCAGCATGTCTGTGTTTGGAAACTTTGAAAATCCATGTTGTATGGTTTACTGCACTGGAAAAGGTGCCAACAGAGTTTCAAAGGAAGGGAAGTGTATAACTGTTTCCTTTCAAATGCATTTTCCAATGGGATCCATTGAGGGAAAAGGCTGGAACTAACTAAAACATTATTAAAAACTGTTATGAAAAGAGACAGAGAGATGGAAAAAGATAGACAAAAACTCCAATACACAGCCGAAAGGGAGGGAGGGAGACGGGCAGGAAGAAAGGGGATACGGGCAGAAAGACACTTTGGGTGGGGAAAAGCGGGGCGAGACGGGGAGTTAGAACTGGCAGTCGCCCTTCGTGGTTTCATAGTGCTGCAGATCAATTGATCAGGATCTCAAGTGCTGCTGGCCCGGTGGCACAAGGCTGAGACCGCAGAGCTGGCTGCGAGCGTGGCGCTCGCGAACTGCTGACCTTCACTTTTCGACCCAAAACTATTCCTTGGGAAACAGTTCCCCCCAGGTTCCAAGCCGAGCTGCCAAGCGAAAAACAAGCACTCCTAACCTGAAGCAACAGCCTTGCACCAAAGCAACAACCAGGACTAGTAACCTGAAGTAACTCCCTAATCTGATTCAACCAGCAGTAACCCAGCGTGACATGTGTGCAGGGGCTTGGCTCTTCCCTATTCCCTGAGTGGAGCAGTGAATTCTCCAATCCCTGACACCAGGGATGCAGGAATCAGCCCTTGGACTGCTCCAATGTGTTGGCCACGCTCGAGCTGCTCTAATACAGTATATAAATACCAAAGTGATCGGGTCCATATAGCACGGTCGCAGCCCGGGTCCAAAAACCACCACTCCAGCTCTGGGTTTGCTGCCCTGCAAGCAAAGAGGGAACAGAAAGGGGATGAAAACATACATCAAATACTTCAGTGCCCCGGACATCGGGAGGCTGCCAGGGTCGGGGCCCGGCTGGGAATGGAGCCGGATCTCTGCTGCTCTGCCAGGCTTCAAAGAGCCAGGCTGGGGGTGGGCAGAGCTCGGCATGCGCCTGCAGAGCTCCAGGCCTGTGGTTCTGCGGGGTGCAGTAACCCTGGGCTGTAGCGCACATGTCGAGGGATGAAGGGGGAAAAAAATAAACAGACAGACAAAAGAATGAGGATGCTCTGCCAATTCCAATTGTGCAGCTTTTATTTTAAATGCTTATCAAGCTGAGAAAGAGCAGAGTTCTTGGAAAACAAGGTTTCCTTTCTTCCCATGCCAGTGTCAAACACCCTCAAGGACGGGTACAGCAGAGCCGCTTGCTGCCGGCCGCTCGTTCTGCAGCCACTATCGCATCCCATCTGCCTCAGGAAGGGTTTACTAGGACCAGCCCTGGGCTTTCTGCTGAAAAGATCTCTGATTTTTAGGAGGTTGTTTTATTAATCTCCAATCTGGCTGGGTTCAAATTGTAGCCAATTCCCCACCAACACTTCTGGCTAATAAAAATCCATTTTTACAGGCCCTAATTACTGCTTTCGCTGAACTGCTCGACAGGAAGCTGAAAGGCTGCAGCTCTCCAGACAGCAGCAGACAGTCAAAGCAAGGCACCCGTGAGTAAAGCTACAACAGTGAGTGACTCAGAGGAGCCGAGCCGCCCGAGGGGCGGGCACAGGGGGGGGACACCACTCGCCCGGCTGCAGCATGAGACACATGGAGACACTGTGCGCACGGGTCGCCTGTCAGTCACAGCACCCACTACCTGTGACGCCAAGGCTGTTCCCAGCGGCCAGGATGCTCCGTAGGGATGCTGCGGATGCGAAGTGCTGAGCAGATTATATTTGGAAAGGGTTGCATTGATCGAGTGCGGACGGAAAAGAGAAAAGAGCTGCTTGGCAGCATGGCTCGGGGATGGGATGGAGAGGAGGGGGCTTCGCAGCCCAGCTCCCACCTTTGGTTCTCTCTGTTACAAACACAGTTAATTGAAGGAGGCGGAAATAGGATCATGGAATGGTTTGGACTGAAAAGGACCTTAATGCTCATCCAGCTCCAACCCCTGCCACAGGCAGGGACCCCTTCCCCTAGAGCAGCTTGCTCCAAGCCCTTGTGTCCAACCTGGCCTTGAACACTGCCAGGGATGGGGCAGCCACAGCATCTCTGGGCCAGCGCCTCAGCACCCTCACAGGGAAGAGCTTCTGCCTCAGAGCTCTGCTCAGTCTCCCCTCTGGCAGGTTCAAGCATAGCAAGAAGACAGAAAATCCCTCTCAGAACATGAAGCATCCAGCCTGCTCCCAGCTACACACACAGCCCAAAGAGCACAGCCCAGCCCCAGAGGGCTTCCCAAGCATGAAAACCAAGCAGGAACCCACTCAATGACTGCAACCCACAGGCATCCCAGCCAGCGAGCTCACCCCATCCCTGCGTGGCAGCAGGGAACACCTTCCCTAGAGCAAAGCCACCAGCCCAAAGCACAAACCGGGGCTGCTGGAGCCCTTTGCAGCCACGCAGGTATCCCGGCTCAGCTGGGGAAACGCTGTTCTGTGAGATTGATTAATTCTTTTTCCCTTTCTTAAGCAGGATTACTTTAATTTTCGAGGCCTAATGGAGTCCAGCTGCGATGGGGAGGCAGCGCTGCAGTCGTACAAAGACAGACCTTTACACGCCGGTGCGAGCTCGTACGCCGGCGAGCGCGCACACACACAAAGCCCTATAAAAAGGATGCACTGCAGCGGGATATTTTTAGTCTTGACAATACAGCACTAAAAATACGACTTTGCTAATACATCACTACAGAAATATTCCCAGTGTCCATTCAGGAACGGGGTTTAAACATTTATTTTTGTTTCCTTTTGCAATGGTCGGAGAGGAGGGAGAAAAATAGAAACTCATTGATAAGAGGAAACGAGAGAGACATGAAAAATTGAAAACTACCTAAAAGCTCATGGAGAGGTTTATTTTATTAGTTCTTAATAAATATCTTGCAGATTTCCTCAGGAAATACACCAGATCACATGTAAAATAGTTTGGTACTGATGTCAACTGTGTCAGCATATGAAATCTATTAGGGTGAAGCCACAGCAGGGTGATCAGCGTGCTGAAAAACTGCACGGCACAGAGGCGAGGGGGGGCGGGGGGAATCTCACGGCCCTTCCAAATTCTTCGAGAGGTAAAAAAGTCAGCCAAGACGCAGAGAGAGAGAAAAAAAAGATCCCACATCCTGCTTTGCGCTGCCAGCAATGTGAAGTGCCCAGAGATTAATTCTATGTCTGGCCTGGAAATGTGACTTTAAAGCATTGGAGGAGGAGAAAGGAACGAGAAGGCCAGGCGAACCGGGACTGGCACCATGCCACGGACCCCCCCCCTTCCTTCAAACCCTCCTTCCCAAGCCGTGTTTCAACGTAGACAGCAGTAAACCCCAACAGACAGCAGCTCCCGGGGCTGCCAGGGCCTCGCACCAGCTGGGGCGCGTCTCCTGCTCCCCGTGCAGATGGACCCGAGAGCATCCCTTCCGCTCCTCCTGCTCCTCTGAGACACACACCAGCCCATGTGGCAATGGTTTGCTGGTTGGGGCCCCCCGAGCGGGATGAGCCCCCGCGCTCTCCCAGCACCAGGCATGAGGTCTTCTTGTCAGACCTTGGCTCCTCGGGCCCTGCTCAGAAGGGTTTCTGCTGTTCCCAACCCGCCTTTGGCAGCCAGCGCCTCCTTCCCCATCTCCGTGCCATTACCCAGAGAGCAGGCGCTGCTTACGCAAGACTCTGCTCCTGGGTCTGGTGGAGAAGCACTTGGAGTTCACCAAGGCAGGGCCAGGGGACCACGTGCTCCCGGGAGGGACAGGAGAAGGGGGAATGAAGATCTCCCACAGCCAAAGCATCTCCCAACCCACAGCAACATTCTCCTGTCTGCCTCTTGTCACTCCCATAGGCAGAGGGACCTGAGAGTGCACACCAAGACCTGTGCCAACCTCAAACAAATCACCCATGCAGGTGTCACCTCCAAGCCAGCCCTATGGTCAGCTTTAACCACATCCATCACAAGCCACACGAATCAGCATTACAAATAACCTTTAAATCAAAAGAAGGGCCACATATCTTCAGTGCCATCACGCAGGTAAGGTTAAACTGCCCCAATACATACTGGCTCTGAAGACAGACTGAGCATCACGTTACCAAGGCGACTTGTGAAGGTCACACTCATGTCCTTACCTTCCTCTTGACCATCAACGGGTACAGGCAGAGCTGGTGCTGCCAAGAACCTGCTGTTTGGGCACACACAGTCCCAGGCAGACCCATATCAGGGAAAATAAAAGGTCTCCATATAAAAACCTGCTCAGGATCACCTCCTACCTGCAGATGCACTTGGGAGTGGAAGCATGGCCTTGGTTATGCTGCCGTTCCTGATCCCAGCATTATGGCGAGATCCCAACAAGCCCCCAAGGACGCTCACTCCCAGCTGAAGCCCCATGGGCACCAGGCACCCAACTCATTGAGAAGCTGCAGCCCATGAGCATGATGGATCAGATCAGATCTGAGAAGCTGTTCCCTGTGAGGGTGCTGAGGCGCTGGCACAGGGGGCCCAGAGAAGCTGTGGCTGCCCAATCCCTGGCAGTGTTCAAGGCCAGGTTGGACACAGGGGCTTGGAGCAAGCTGCTCCAGTGGAAGGGGTCCCTGCCCATGGCAGGGGTTGGAACTGGATGGACTTTAAGGTCCCTTCCAATCCAAACCATTCCATGATGCTATGACAGAGCTGGCAGGAGACAAGCCCATGGAGCAGCTCCTATAGAGGAAGCCACCCTGACCGAGCTGGCAGACTGCATGGGGCAGGGGGCAGGCAGCCCTCCCTGCCTACACCTGGCAGGTTATAAAACAGCCCCGCAAGCTCAATCAGGAGTTTTACAGCTTCACAAAGCAGCATAATTAGCCTAATTATACAATGTTCTCTCTGAGAATTAACCAGAAATACAGTAATTGACTCGGTGCTGCTTAAAAGCACGAGGAAATCAAAGGCTCAAAGCACATTAAAGAGTCAGAAACATCTCTTTAAAAGCGAGAGGATTTCCTGTCACGCTGCAAACATCTAAAGCTTCAGCAAAGCCGCTGCACCTGGTGTAACCCCACTCGGGCTCCCTGGCACCCCTCTTTCCCCAGCACCAAAGCAAGGGTGAGGCAGAGCCTCAGGACAGCAGCCTCAGGCACCTTCGCACTCATTTTACAGCAGGACACACGGACACTTTGTGCCAATGCTTCATTTCCTGCCTTTCATTTCACACAGCAACGCTGCTGCTTCCACACAATCATGGTCTTGCTTCAGTGTTCATAGAGCTGGTCCATGCCAGCATGAAAGCCCCATCCAACCTGACCTCGCTCATCACCAGCCCTGTCCTGACTTGCTGCTGGGGCTGCTGAAGCTTGGCTCTAAAGCAGACTCAAGCTTTGTGATTACAAATCATTTCCCCTGTACTTGTTGCCCTGAAATGAGATCTCGGTATCAAGCCTGCGTTGGGTGGAACAGTTTCAAGAGCAGGCGTAAGGATGCGCTTGTGACAGGCAAAAATCAGAGCCTGCTCATCCAACCCTACTCAACAGAGGCTTTTACTGCCCTTTGGTTGGACTGCAGAGCCTGACGCACCAGCAAGCACTAGGTTCTGCTGGCAACCTTCCCCTTCCCTGCCACAAAAGCCCTGCTCAATCTTTTGCCTCCGAAGCCAAGGTCTAGATTTCAGAAACCTGACCTGCAAGTGGAAATTCCCTGCAGCGCGTTGAGTGTTGCATCTCCTGCTGGCACTTGTGGCAAGGGGAAAAGGAGTCACAGGGCTTTCTGGACGCACGTTTCACTCAGGAGTCTTGCATCAGAGGGCAGAAGCCAGCAGCCAGGAAAATAACTCCAATTTACGGTAAATAAATCCCCAAATATGTGACAATCTGCCTTTTAAACAGGAAACAGAGGGGAATAAGCAAAGGAAGACTTTGGTCTAAACATTGCTGCCACCAAGCCTCAAGAGCCCAAAGAGGGAGGCTCTGAAGACACATCTGGCCCAGAAGTGTTTTACCTGAACTGAGCTGACGTTTCTCAAGTCCAAGACAGTTTCCTTCCCCAAGAGGAAAGGTGCTGACAGTTCATGGTAACTGTGCCAACCTCCAGCATTCCCAACTGGCTCTGAAGGGTCAGCTGCCACCTCTGGCCACGTGCTGGCCCCTCAGGACACCCAGCTCAGCACAGGAAGCTGGGTGGCTGTGAGATGAGCAATGCAGGTATCGCTCCTTGTGCTGTTTCAGCCTTCTCCTCCTGCTCACCCTGTGCATGGACACAGGGAGTAGCAGACATCACTCAACAACAGGTTAAGGATAAAAGCCTGTTGGCACAGCTCAGCACTTGCTCGCTCTAGAGCCTCTGTACAAGCCAGGCAGTGTGGGGAAGGATGGACACCAGCAGCATCCAGCCCTGCTCTGGGTTTCCTCTCCTGATTACAACTCAAACCTGAATCAGACCGGTTTGGGTTGGAAGGGCCCTTTAAAGATCATCCAGTTCCATGCCCCAGGAACACCTTTGACCAGACCAGGTTGCTCAAGGCTCTGTCCAACCTGGCTTGAAGTGAGCAAGAGCAGCAACGTGAAGGGAATTTAACATTCAGTTCCTCCAAACTTAAGCTTTTGGGAAGTGCTCAATCTTAACACCACCTCGCTGAAGACAGCACTGCCCAGTCTCAGAGGGAACCAGCACACCAGGTGCACGCTGGTGAGCTCAATCCAGGCCCTTCAGTTCACACTTGCTCCATGACCAACAAAGCCCTAGAGAAGGGCAGCTGCAACACTGCTCAACCCCATCCTCGTTGCACCAAGTGGGCTGTGTTTGCATTACAGAGTCCCCCAGGCAGGTGGAGGGACCTCAGGCTCTGCACTGCAGATGCTCAGCCTTCCCAAGACACAGCCCTGTAATACATGACCTTCACCAAACTCCCCAATGCTGTGCCCATGTCCCACAGAGCTCAAAGGTGCCAGCTGGACTCTGGTGAAGCCCATATTTACCATGCAAAGAGGGGAATTCATGAGAAAAGGCCTAAGTTCTGCTCCCCAGACAGGGAAAGATCAAGTTGCTGCTTCTGCTATCTACAGCCTGAGGTTTGTGAAGCTTTGCTTTGTGTCTAATTTTAAAACCACCAAACCAAAGCAAACCATTCACAGCACTGCTTTATTTTTAAACCCAGTCAAATGCACTGGACTCCTCTGCTTTCGACTCCCAGCACCTTCTGTCTGCTCCAATATGCAAGATGTGGTTAGAGCTTTGTGAAAAGCCATTGAGATGTGGCTGCAGCAGAAGAGCAGTACCTGCTTCCGCTGAGCCTTTTTCTGATGCTGCAGTTAAGCTCTGACAGCAAAAGCTGGGTCCAAGAAATCAAAGAGCTGTGGAGATGGTCAGAGGGGAGGTTCTGCTGAGGGCAGACACCACCAGCAACAACACGGGGGATATTTTAAGGGTTCAGGCTTCAGCTTGCAACCAAAGCAGCTGTGGTCAGCAAAGCAAAACGCGCTCCATCCACGCGCAGGGTGGCAGCGGAGCAGGCTGCTGGTTGCAAAGCACAGCCTAGTTTTGAGGGGGGTTCTTTGGGTTTGATGCCTCCTCTCCAGCCAGGCTGGAGAATACACATCCAAAAGGGGTATTCCTGTACCTGTTTAGTTGGCTTGCACTAAGCTATAGATCCTTTGTGGTGTCTATCGAGAGCTGGGAGCGATGAGCATCTCAGAAGCTGGTAAAGGTCTTGAAGGAGCAAGCAGGACCATGCACACTAGCAAACCCTTGCAAAGGCTGTAGTTAGCAGATGCTCACTGCCTAAGAGCAGTTCTCTGTGAGCCAGGCAGCGTATGTCTACACCCAGTGGCCTGTGCAGTACTGACCTACCCTACACTGGTGTGGCGGTGCAGAGGGAACAGACACTGCTCTGAACCTGCTGCAGGGAGCAGGATGTGAATCCTCTCCTTTTGCACAAGGATTCTCAGCTTGGAAAACCCAACCATGTTCCACTTGAGAAGGCAGACCAAGGAGCACTGACCCAGCCACACTACCTGCCCTCTCAGACCATCCTTTGCTACTCAAGCCACAGCTTTTCCTCCTCCTCCATCAGCCTGCAGGCTGCTCACCCAGCTTCCCACTGCTTCAAACACAAGCCACTTTCCCAACCCTCAGCTAAAGCCTGGCCAGAACCTCCCTGTGCCTCCGTGCCCTGACTCTGCTCGGCCTCAGGGGGATGCAGCTTCATTCCCCCCATGTGCTGAGGATGCACATATGGCAGCCCCCTCCCCTCTCCACTTCCACCTAAGCCCGACCTCCTAACAACCTCCACACGGCACACCGCGCCTGGCCCGCGATGCCAGAAGGCATCCAGGTGCTGCAGCCTGATGCTTCACACCCGCAGCCAGCCAAATTTGCTGGGATTTCCGGGAAGTGTCTCTAGGGTGCCCCGTGCTGCTGCACCCCCAACTTTGGGGAGTGCTTGTTTGGAATGCGGGGCCATTGGGTGCGAGGGGGGAAAAGGAGAAGAGAGGGGAAGTTATTCTGGTGGTGGCCTATGAATAACATCCAGTGATTTATAGGAAGTATAATCCAATAATACAGTAAAATAAAACAGTGTGTCTGAGATGGGTTTGATTCCAGGAATTATAAAACAAATTATTAAAGAGAGAGAGAGGGAGCCTCAGAGAGGCCAGATTGGAGTAAATTGGGCACAGATGGGGCTGGGGGGGGGGGGGG
>NDXB01001786.1:30227-46176 GCA_002631895.1 Agapornis roseicollis | reverse complement strand
GAGGGGGGGGGGGGGGGGGGGGGGGTCCTCTCCTTCTCCCCTCACCACGATGCCCCTGCCGCAAGCACGGCTTCAATTAGGCCCTTCACAAACCAGAGCTTTACTTCCCCAAATTACAGAATTAAATAAAAATTAACATTCTTGGCATGTCTGTGGTCGGGATAAAGGGATCCAAACTTCTCTCCGAGTCGCTTGGTGCACATGGCTACCAAACTGTTCAAACGGGCCACCCCACTACGGGCCTGCCCCAGCCACAGCCCCCACTATGCCTACGTGATGATGGAAAGCTCTAGTAACTGCATGTCTTTGCCATGTAAAGTGGGTGCCCATCCCCTGGATGGGCCCTCCTTGCCCCATAGGTTTGAGGTCTCCAAGAAGCCTTTTCCCACCTGGAATGCTCCCAACAGGAGGTCAAAGGGACCCTTGCTGCACCACGGGGAGAGCGGCTCACTCGGAGGGATGCTGTTGGATGCGGAGCAGCAGGGGAAGCGCTTCTTGTGGGAATTCTTTGGCTTCCTCTGTCAGAGAAAACAACAGAACCAATCCATCTCCCAGGGTCTGCCCAGTGCTGCCTGGCTGCACAGGCAGCTCAGACCAGCTCCAATTGTGCCTGGTGCTGGCCCTTGGGAGCAAGCACAGCTCTGCAGCCTGCACTGGGCAGAGACCATGGGGGCTCTGGGTTTGGGTACATGGGGCTGCAGAAGTGACCTGCACTGGGAGGTGCTGAAATGCCACGTGCTGCTCACAGCTGGCTCTGAAACCAGCTGAAACACCCAAGTGCACCCCAAAAAAAGCTGAGAGACCTGGGCTGGTTGAGCCTGGACAAGAGAAGGCTTTTTAAGGGGAGACATGTGAGCAGCTCCAGTACCTAAAGGGGCTGCAGGAAACCTGGAGAGGGGCTTGGGACAAGGGCCTGTAGGGACAGGCCAAGGGAAATGGCTTGAACCTGCCAGAGGGGAGACTGAGCTGAGCTCTGAGGCAGAAGCTCTTCCCTGTGAGGGTGCTGAGGTGCTGGCACAGGGTGCCCAGAGAAGCTGTGGCTGCCCCATCCCTGGCAGTGCTCAAGGCCAGGTTGGACACAGGGGCTTGGAGCAAGCTGCTCCAGTGGAAGGGGTTGGAACTGGATGAGCCTTAAGGTCCCTTCTAACCCAAACCACTTTGTGATGCTATGATTCTATAAGAGCACTTGGCAACCTCACACAAATTGATTTACAAAGAAGTGGCATCCACCAGGAGCCAGAAACACACAGGAGGACACACCACAACTGCCATATGGGGGACACACACCAGGGCAGGGACATCCCTGAGGGACCACAGCCAACCCACACCACAGCAAAAGAAAATGAGTAAAAAAGCAAAGAGCAGCAGCATAAAGCATTAACACATGAGTCCCCAGCCTCCCCTGCTGCCTCACTGAAGCAATGGGGACAGGCAGAACATCATCTACAGCAAAACCAGGGGAAGCAGAGACTGAGGTGAGGCAGGACTGGTGTTTAAGCCTGAGCAACAGGGAGGGAAGGTGCAGCTGTGATGAAATGTTCACAAACACAAAATGCTGCAGGAGTTCCCCAGGTCAAGACTGTTTCAGTGGCAACGCTGCCCCACAGCTGCCAGCACCACTGCATCACAGCACGACACCAGACACGGCGCAAGCAACGAGTTTACAGGTTTCTCAGGAATAACTGTGGCTCCAAAGACCTGGAAATACATGGATGGGAGGGAGGGAGGGAGCAGCTATCCCTGGGGAAAGCTACCCTGAACAACAAAGATCTTGCACCGACCTCCCTCCCTGGCCTCGAGCCCATGGATCAATTCCTGCTACTGGGAGCTCACAGCTGAAGGTCAGACAGGCCCGTGCGATGGGAAGGACACAGACACGCTCCGATCCCACATTTGCAGAAGGATTTCAGTAGGAGGAGATCTCTGGAGGCTGTTTGGTCCAACAGCAAACTTAGATCCTGCTCTACAGACCTGACGCAGCCAAGCTCTGACTACAGCGAGCCTGGCTCCTGGCTCCCCAGTAATCCCTGGCAATCGGGATGCAGGCAGGGAGGGACTGCTCCCTGTACCCCCCCCCGTTCTCCCTCATCCCCACAGGGATGGATCAGCACCCTCTCCCACCACTGCCCGTGCTACTGCAGCCCAGGGAGCTGACTCATGTGCTGGGAAATGGAAACGTGCACCTTCCCGACAGCGTTCCTGCCGTATGCTCCAGCCAATGCTCTGCCCACAGCAACCCACACGCTGGGGAGGGAGCCAAGACCCTCACTCCATGCTGGGCACTTGGCAATCATTCAGCAAATGTTCTCGCTGGCCTTTTAAACCCTTTCCTTTTCCTCCCTCCCTTCTGCATCCAGCTCTTCTCGGTATCACAGCGCCAGCACCGAGCCCAACCTGTGCTGTGCCAGCACTCAACTCACAGACCATGAGGGCAATTTGTGCTGACGACAGGATGTGCTTTGCCAGCAACATTCCCAGTGATATTTTAGGGGTACCAGAGCAAGAAGCCTGCAGGGAAACCCCTGATGGGCACCAGGGATCAGATGGCAGAGCGGTGGCATCCGACCTGCAGGCATTGCATGAGCACTGCTACCTACTCCACAGCCCCCAGCAGGACCAGGTTTGCTTTCTCCAGAGATCCAGCAGCTGGGAGCAGCTGGCAGGTACCCACACAGGAGGCAGAAAACTCCAGGAACGCTGATTTTTCCATAGGAGATAAAATGCACTCACTTCCTACCACTCACATCCACAACCCGGCTATGGATGGAAGAGCAGAGTCCAGTGGTCCAAGAGCTGGCAGTGATCCACAGGGACTTGCCACACAGCCCAGCCAGATCTCTTCCTCTCTTTACCACCCGCTCCCAGCTGCAGCACAGACACTGTTCACACACCTACCAGGGACCACACAGAGGCATTTGCTCATGATCATAAAGTACTTTGCAGCTCAAAGATAAACACACTGTCGGCTGGCATCTTGCAGGAGGGAGGGAGGGCAAAGCTGCTTCCCAGCAGGACTGACAGCTTCCCTTGGGAAAGGAGGGTGCCTGCGGGGCTGGCTGGGCAGCAGGCACACAGGAGCTGCTTCCCAGCCCCCATGGCTGGTGCTGGTTCAACTCCATCAGCTGATCTTGGCCACTAACCACCAGCCTGACAAGTGGCCAACAGGCTCACGAGGGAGGACTCTGCCAGCAGCAGCTCTCTGGGGCAAGGCCTGATCACCCATGTGGTGGCTTCAGCTGAAATCCATCAGTTCAAGACTTCCAGCTCTGGGATCTAAATCCCAAGTGAAACATTGCTTCATCCCACCCAGGATGCACAGCTGCATCTCTGCTCTGACACAGACCCAGGTACCTGCTGCCATGTGTGTTGGGAAAGACACATCCCTGGAAGCATCATTTCAAAGTCAATGGAAGAGACTGGTTTGGTGGCATCTCTGCTGACCAACACATTAAACTCAACAATGGCAGAGACCACATGGGCAGATGGAGGTGATGGGGAGGAGGATGAGTAACACCAGATCTGCATTGGTCTCTGGGTGCCTCAGTGTGGGGCATAGCCTCCAGCCTGACCTTTCAGAGAGCAGCATCACATCACCCAGCCACCTGCATGAGCCAACACCGCTCTCCCCACAGCCAATGGCTCCTACAAATTCCCAGTGCAGCACAGGCACTGTGCAGGGCCCAGTGGAAGGCAGAGCCATGGAGCAATGCCTTCCTTCTGTGCTTGATGACTCAGGCTCCAGGCAGATGTGATGCCTCCTCGCTCCTCAGACATCTCCACTCAGCTCCAACCAAGGTCCTTCTGCTGTCCCTACACCCTCAGGCATTCAACCACCTCATTGCTCCCCCATCCCTGGTAATCCCCCCCTTCCTGCTCCACACAAGCAGGCTGATCCCCAGCCCGGATCCCCTCGAGCAGCACGTGGTACCTTTGGGCTGGGAGTTGTACACTGCAAACATGTTGATGGCCACAAGCTGGAGCATGCGGGTGCTTCCGATGGGAGGGGGACTGTGCTGCAGCAGGACCTGGAACTCCCTCAGCACCTCCTCAGCCACTGCAGGGAACGTCTCCATCCTGCAGACAGAGAGAGAGTCTCAGGCTATGCCCAGGGGTGCAGGGTGGGGAAGCGGAACACCCTTGGGTGCTGTGCCCCATCCAGGAGCTGCAACAGAGGCAGCTGAAGCCTTCCTTAGAGAGAGGGTAGCGAGGGATTGCTGTGTGCCCAGCAGGCAGCATTCCTTTGGCAGGAAAACACGGCCTTTATGAGTCATTTCTGACCAACCATTTTTTAATCCTGACTTCTACCAAGCTGGGAGTGATGCCAAGAGGCCAGCAGCTAGCTTGGACCAGGAGCAGCCCATGGGACTCCCAAGAAACCCAGGCAGCAGCAAACTGCACACACTGGTGCCACATTGCGGATGTGGCAACTCCAAGTGTGTTGTACGTTGGCCAGAGCATGCTTCCTCCATAAGAATAGTGCCTATCCCTGTGCTCCTCACTGCAGGAATGGATCCCATGGCACTGAGCCCTGTCTCCTCAGGCTACACGCTGTGATTGAGCCCCTAAACTTCATCACTTAGAGCCCCACAGGACAGGGACTCGCAGACTAACAACTGCTGCTGGAAACATCAAAGCCGGAGCTGGTCCCTGCAGTGCGCAGCGCTGCTGTCGCTCATCAGGACACAGCAGCCAGCGGCTGCAGTGCCACGGCTGGGGATGGGGTGAGCTTTCAACACTGCTCACAAGCACCCATGCAAACCTGACTCGTTCACCCTGCTCTTCATCTGGCATCCCTGAGGGAATTGCAGGAGGTTACTGCTGGATCCTCAGCAACCTCCCTAAAGAAGTGGGGTGAAAAACGGGGCAGCAATGTGGGCACAGAAATGGCTTTTGGTTGCCTGTAACAGCACTACTAAAGAGTCTGCCCCTGGTATTCCATGGAGACAACTTTATAACCAAGAAACCTGGGAAACTACTGAGGTCCTCCTGTCCCACCACCTTTTCTGCTGAGCTTTCTGTGCTACTTCTTGCTCCTGCACTAGAAAAAGCCACAGCTACACTCAGCGAGAATGAGTACCTCATAGCAAGCATCCGCTCCAGTTACCAGTGACACTGCACGGCTGTGCCCACACGGGAGCAAAGGAGCCAAACTCCACAGTGGGAGAAGCACGAGGAGCTGGGGCAGGCAACCTCAGAAGCCTCCATAGCAATTTCCTCTATCTTGCCCCCAGAGATTCAGATCTTGTAATATCAGCATGCTACAGGCTGGATTAGCAAGCCACTTCTGGTAACCCACATGGGCAATTCTGTTGGGCTTCCCCAACAGCCTTTCAGGGCAGTGACAGGCTCTATTTTTAAAGACAGAAATGGCTTGCTGCTTCTGAACCATTACTTCACAGATGCCTTTCAACAAGAGGTTCTGCCCAGAGCAGCAGGGGCACCCTCTCCATGGGCACTGTTTAGGTCTCTGTTACCTTCACACAAATATGGGCTGTAACAAAACAAGCCCCTTGTAAGTGGGCAGAATAGAGCAGTTCCACTAGTACATAAGCACTGCTCTCCCTGGAAGAAGCAACTTCCCTGGATTTGGGGTGCAGCCAGGGAATTGGAGCAAACTGATTGCTTCAAAAGGCTTCAGCAACATCCTCCTAGTGCAGACAGGACATGGGATGGAAGAGCCCTTTGCAGGAGGAATTGTTAGCGAGAAGATGAAGATTACTACTATGGAATAACAAGAAGGAGCGAGGGCTTCCTCAGCCCCGCCAGCTGTGCTTGGATAGCACAGCACATCTGGAACAGCACAGCAGTAACCCCACTGAGCTCAGAACCAGCAGGTCAGGAGCAGAGAGGAAGCATTTAATAAAGTGCTTACCTGTGGGTTTAGGAGCAAAAGAGTCCAATTAGGGCAACATCATCTTTTCCATAGTTTTTAGGGATAAATCACTAAGATCCTGCCCAAGCAGGACTCAATTGTTCCTCACCTTTTACCTATTTTAAGCACGGAAGCTGTTTAGCAGGGCTGGACCATTTTCTCTTCCTGTGTCAAGGTATTACTTTCTAGTTCCCTTCTAAGTACTTCAGGGGATATTCTACCATTAAACATACTTGGGTTTTCTAAATGACTGTCCTGGGAAGCAACTGCCTCAAACACTGCATCTTCATCTCAAAGTCTCAGGAGCCAATGTGCAAGCAATCTCTGAAGCATTCCCATTAATCCCAGTGCTGGGATTAGCTCAGATTCCTCATAGAGCTAAGGAGCAGCAGTGCCCCGGATGCTCTGCCCTCCAGCACAGCCGTGCTGCAGTTAACAAACCTTCCACAGGCTCTAACAGCTTTCCTCTTGTTTTCCTATGTGCAGGAGGACATCCAGTTCTGCCTCCTCGCTGCTGCCCACGAGCACATCATCAGTGCCTTGTGAGTCAGGATTGATCAATAGCACCAGCAGTGAGCACACACTGCTCTCCCCCTCACATCTCCAATAAAACTGGCCAGCATAGCTCCTGCTTCCCATTGCTTTATGAAGGGTCCAAAGCCAAGCACGTGCCACTCCTGACTCTCATCCCATGGATGGAGCAAGCCCCGAGGTTTCAGGCTGCATGGCAGGATCAGTGCTTTCCTGCTTCAGGAGGGAAAGGGGACAGGCCCAGAGGTGGGGAATCCAAGTCAAAACCACATCAGCAGGGACAAGATGCCACTTTGCATCCACATTACCTTTACCTAATTGGCCTGGAAAAGGTCTCTCAGCCCTGTGACTTGTAGCCAAGAGCTCCACAAGAGGCTGAGGGAGCCAAAAGAGCTCATGAGACTACATCTGCTCACGAGGCACTGGCAGGCTCAAGCAGAGACCACTGTTGCCAGAGACTATGTGGACCTATGGGAGGTCTCTACACCAGCTGACAGCAAGGGCAGGGACAGCTCCATGAGGATGGAGCCCATCAGCTGCGAGGCTGAGCTCTGCTCTCTGGGCAATAAGGATGTCTCTGAGGCTGGGATCTCAGCCCAAGCCTGAACCAGGCTTGCTTTGCCTCAAGGGCAGCTCTTCAATTACCTGAAACCAGCTTCTGACAGACATGGCCAAGGGCACTGTGTTGAAACCAGCTCCCACAGCCAGGGCAGCTCTCAGCTATCAGGCTCCAACTGAAATGGCAGCGAGAAGATGCAGGGCAAGGCTTGTCTCAACATGCTTCAGCCACCACATGGGTCTGCCTTGATGGCTCTGTGCTCCTCACAGGCAGAGCCACCTCGCAGCTGGCTAAGAGCAGGGGGGAATGGAAGAATGAGGTAAAACCAGGAATTAAAGGGGAAGGAGGAGAGTTAGGTGATGGCAGAGAGAAAACAGTGTCTAGTCCCTCCTGTGTGTATATCAGCCATCAGTTTATCCTTTGCCAGAGGGTTCTGGTGCATGGGCATGACTGGGCCTTGAGGTGGGGGGATAAGAAGCCCAAACAATAACCAGTGTGGATGTGAGGGCGGGTAAGGAGAATAAGAACCAGGAGGCTAGGCCGGCAAGAATTCACACCCTGTGCCCTCAGCTCCAAACACAGCTTAGTTGCTAACAATATTAAATTCCAAAAAGACTTGTAATGTAGGAAAATAAAATAAACATCCTGCACACTTACCCAATCCTGGTAAACAGCTTCCCATGGGCATGGAGAAAACTGAGGATGAACCTTTTGTTCAGCTGCATGGGAAAGAGAAAAAAAAAGGGAGAGAGAGAGGAGAAAACAATTAAACTCTCTCCGATTTCCTGTGAATTAAGAATGTCCCCAGTGACAGAAGAACCTGGCCTGGATGCTGGGGGTGGCACTGGAGATGGGAACCAAATGGACATGCCCAAAGTCATACCAGTGACCCAGCGCCAAACAGCTGGAGCGGGATGGGGCGGTGGAGACACAGCTCCCTCTGCCGGGCCCTGCGCGCACAGCACCCGAACCGCGGGTACCCCCCCCAGGGGTGTCCAACACAGAGTGAGAGCTACACAGGAGGAGCCCCCTTATCGCAAAGGGCATTAAACACGCAACCAAAATAACCCCACACAACCAACAGAAGGGTTTTATCAGCGCTCTGAGTGCCGGGGCAATGAGGAGCAGCGGGATGCCCTCACTGATGCTCTTCTGCTGAGAAGCCAACATGGGGAGCTCGGCACTTGTGGCCTCTCAAGGAGCAGCTTTCATAAGCAAGGGAGCACTGTGAGGGTGCCCAGGCAGTGGCACAGGGGGCCCAGAGAAGCTGTGGCTGCCCCATCCCTGGCACTGTTCAAGGCCAGGTTGGACGCAGGGGCTTGGAGCAAGCTGCTCCAGTGGAAGGGGTCCCTGCCCATGGCACGGGTTGGAACTGGATGAGCTTTAAGGTCCCTTCCAACACGTTCTGTGATTCATTTTACTCCCACCTTAAGCAATTACAGAGAGGGAGCCGGTTCAGATGTACCAGAGATGCCTCTGAAAGCCTGCAGCAGCAGAACTGCTGTTCAACAACCAGAACAACCTGGAGCTAAGGGGATACAGGGGGAGCTGGCTGCAGCACACAGCGTGAAGCAGCTTCCTGCCCAGCTTAGGTCCAAGTAACACCAAAACCTGACTTGAATAATCACTTACTCCTGCTCTAAGCCACCTCTGCTAGCTCAGCAGAGCTCTGGGCTTTCCCAGCCCTTATCTAACCAGCTATGAAGAAGGCTGTGGGTGGGTGAGGAGTCACTGCCTGGCTCTGGAGGTGGCTGTGTCACACACGGAGCAGAATGGCCTGGCTCTTACCTTCCCCACAGCAAGAGCTTTCCCTCTTGTGCCTGCACAGCCTCAGCAGGGTGAGAAAAGCCAGACTCAGAGCCAGGCTCCGAGCACTGCATGGGGAGACGCTGGCCAGGAGCAACCCATTCACACCACACTCATACCTTGAACTCCTCCAGCGAGGTCAGCGGCACCGCTTCCATTTCCAGGGGGGGATCAGAGGCATGGAGAGAGGATGAGACTAGCAGGCAAGGCTGGGGCAATGCCACAGTGAGAAGGTGCAAGACAGGCACCAGCCGATGGCTGCTGGGGATGGTTATCACCGGCAGCCCTGGCATCACTTCCACCCTCAACCCTGCACTATGACTTACACCAGCTGCTCCATGAGGTGTGATTCCTCACTTAGGTGTAATTAACCCGGGCTGCATTCCCATAGGACCCATGCAGGAGAATGATGCCCTGCTGCAGAGTCGCTCCTGGGCCATGTGCGAGTTTCAACATAAAACCTGCCTCATAAAGCAAGCCAGACCAATTAAACTGGCCCCTGCAGCAAGGGGGTTCTTGCTTACTCGCTGTTTTACTGCTGCCCTAAAGAGCCCTTTCCACTGGAACTCGAGTTGATCTGCCACCATTTTATGAACTCTGCACATGAAACCCAGAAGAGACTGGGGAATAGTGGGACAGCAGAGCAAAGCCCTTCATCGCTCTGCCAAGGAAGCTTGGATACAGCTGCTTCTTCAGCATCTCCTAAGGACACCAAAGCAGCTCAGAGCTTGAAACCTTTAACACCTCCTTAGTTTTTAACTCAGGCACTAGCCTGTGGAGGGAGAAAGGTGGTTTGTGACCAGCTCTGTGGCTCCAGCTGCAATCACATCCCCTGACAGAGAGAGCCCAATCGCAGTCCCTAACTCAAGAGCCTTGGTGGGACAGCGCTGTGCCCCACAGCAAGCAGGAACTGGGGGAAGTTTTTGATGGGGGATAAAGGAGCTTGTGGCTTTCTATCTCTACTGGAGAGACTGCATGTGCAGAAAGGAAGAAACTGGGGCACAAGTTTCCCCCCCGCCCAAGGCCCACATTCACCCGCACTGCTCACCCTGCAATCCCCACCCCACGTTCCCAGCAGCGGGGGAGTACCAAAACTCCCCACTTTGAATGGGAAGCGACAGCAGCGCCCAGCAGGGACATGCCCAGAGCATTCCCACAGCAAGATGATGCTCTGGGAGGGCTCACAAGGACATCACCTTCACCCCCATCTACCTTCAGCCTTTTCACTCACTATCCTAAGGACTAAGCAGTCCCATTCCACAGGAACCAGTGCTGAACTGGGACAGAGATATCTGTGTATATACATATGTATATATATTCTTTTAAGTAAGCAGGATACCTGCCTCTAGGAAAGAGTATTTCATACCTCCTACCAACTTAAGCACAAACCCAGCAAGCCCGGGCAGAGCCCTGTGTGCCCCAGCACTATGGCATCTCAAGCAGGCACCTCTGAAGTTTCTCTCACCGCTTTTTCTCTCACAGCCTCAAGGTTTTGATGAGCTCATCACTTAACTTTGGACCTTTCATCTCCGAGTTCACGCTAAGGCCACGGGGCTGCTTTGACTGGGCTGCTCTCTGAATGACTCTTTCTCTAGTGACTCACCTGTCCCTCAGTCTCGCTGCTCCTCCCATCAAACGCTGCTTCTCACGGCCAGAGGGAACCAGTGACTTCCACTGAGCTGTTCTGCAATCACACAGGGCAGAGGAACGCTTTCCCAGAGCCCTGCTAAGTGCTGCCTGCCCTGACAGTGCTAACGTGAGACCTGCAACAACTTCTTGCCTTCATCTCACTCCCTGTGCAGCCTAAAGGCGGCTCCATTCCAAAGGTTTCCTGTTGTGCTGATGCCATGGGAAGATGGAGCTCCCTGTGCATTTCCATCACTCTCTTTACTCTTAGGGACAAGAAACCAAACCTAGCTGGTTGCTTGGGAAAGGCCCCCCCTCCTCCCCCCGCCAAGCTCATCCAACAACAAAACTATGTCAAGAAAGAACAGATTTTGGCCCTTCCAGTTGAAAATGGGCATCAGAGATATGGAAGTTATGAGCATATAGTGAAGGCATTAGTTATAAAAACAAACCAGTTGTCAAGAAGTAGGGGTCCCTGCACACAGTAGTGCCTGGAGCTGAAAACAGCTGGGTTAGCTGTCATGAGTCAGCATGTGCAGACAGACTAAATCCACCTGGGAAGAGGCAACCTCACCAGAGGAAGCAGTGCACTGCTGCTTGGGGAGCATTCACACACAGCACCGCCAGCTAAACTGGATGTGTTACCATGGAAGGAATCAACAGTGACTAACAACTCCTCGTGGAGCAGCAGAGCGCAGAGATAGCACCAGAACAGGAAAAGCCAAGCTCAAATCACCGAGAGGCCATGAGGAGTACGTCCTGACAGCACAGAGCAAGGGCAGGCGCACAGCTTCAGGAAAGCTTTGTCATGTCTTGAGCCAGGAAAGAAGAAAGCAAAACCCCAGCCTCAACAGCCCATTCCCTGAGCGGAAGGGGTTGTAAATAGGGTGTCCCACCCCAGGATGAAAACACTGGGAATGCCACCAGGGTGCACAGGAAAAGGAGCACAAGGATCCAGGGCTGGGAAGCAGAGCTGCTGCACGTGAACCCAGCACAGACCCATCTGGCTCAGGGTGAGGAGTGCACAGAGCTTTGGCACCTGAGCATCAGTCCCAGCTGTGAAGCAGGCACCAAATAAGGGAAGGATTCTGGAGCAGTGACTCCTGGGGAAATAAAGTGTTTCAAGTTCAAAATTGTTACTTCAGGTTTGGAAGTAAATTTCAGGCTCTGGTCTTTATCAAGCGAGGCGAACTTTCTTCAACATCAGCAAAGCATCTGCGGAGCAGAAAGCGGTGTCAGAGTCAAAATAGGCTGCAAAAGACAAGTCCATTAATCAAGAGACCAGATGCAAAACTGCCTGTAGCAAACGCGCTGTCTCCACCGGAGTGGAAGGGGCTGGAGCACAGCAGGATGTTCTCCTGAGGCTGAGGGTCTCCTCAGTGACAAGGGGTCGGGATACAGACCGCAGAGCCACACAGCTCTGCTTCAGAACACGTACCACACTCATCCCAAGTATTTCCCGGCTTTCTTGGGCAGCCAGGCTTTTCCAGGCACAGCTTCCTTGCTGAGATCCATGTGCAATAACATCCAGGCACCCAAACCGTGCCATATTCTCACTTGCAGCTTGAGGGCTGGATATACCACATTGATTATTAATCATAGAATGATCTGGGATGGAGGGAGCTTAAAGCTCATCCAGCTCCAACCCCTGCCACAGGCAGGGACCCCTTCCACTGGAGCAGCTTGCTCCAAGTCCCTGTGTCCAACCTGGCCTTGAGCACTGCCAGGGATGGGGCAGCCACAGCTTCTCTGGCCCCCCTGTGCCAGCGCCTCAGCACCCTCACAGGGAACAGCTTCCTTATATTAAGACTCCTTATATTATTCCTTTCTTCTGCAGGCAGCTTCTTCAGAGCTTTCCACCACCCAGCCCAACAGCAGCAATGAGCCCACTGGAGACAGCCTTACAAATATAACCCTAAGCCTTTATCCCAAGCCATCCCAACGTGGCAATGCACAGCTCTTGGCTAGTACTTTCCAGGGCAATATCCCAATGAAACAACACTGAGCACTGATACAGAGCTTCCTGAAAAGCCCAAGATGCTGCAGTGGGCGAGACACCAAGAGGAGGTTTTTACTGCTACAGGTGCAGTCCCAACAAAGTGCTGGTGGGAAGTGTTTTGTGCAAATGGCTACCTCCATAAAGGAGACAAGACAAAAGGGCTATTAAGGCTGTCTGGCATTCTGCAGTATTTACAAGGTACCCACAAGAGCTGTGGGCAAATTCCAGCTTGGTTAATTACCATAATCATTCCTCTTCACATCCCACCTGCAACCACAAAGGGATACAGAGCTTGCCTTGCCTGCTTCTTGCCACGTGTTCTGCTGCAGGTTTCTGTTCAGCACTCACAGCGTCCTGCCCTGAAATGGATTTATTTCTATGGCATTCGAAGCAATTCCACTGGAAACCCGGATACCCAACGTGAGACTCTGCACAAATACAAAATCCAATTTGCTGTGACATGGAAGGAAGGGGGAGCCCTGTTGTATCCTGGCCTTGAGGCACATAACATCAATTTAGTGGTAAAAAGATCTCGAGAGGCTCCCGCAGCTCCCTCATCTCCTGCACTGCAGCAGCTCCAGGACACATCTCATGGCAATAAGATTTACAAGTCAGCAGCCCAGCATGAGAAGAAAAGAGGCATTTAGGAAAGCCCTCAGCAAAACCAATGAGCTTTGAATTTTTCCCTTCATCCCTGCAGGGAGCAGGTGAGATGAGAAACATAAGCGAGAGGATTGCCCACTTTAGTCATGTAAAGATCAAGCTGTGGGAACTTCACTGCCTCCAAAGCAAACATCTCCCCCAGAAATAAAGTCAACGTTGTTTAATAACGAACTTACCAGCAGAACTTTCAGTTTAAGGCAAACAGGTCAAATAGACTATTTAGATGCAGGCTATTTCCTTTCCAACCAAACCTGTATCGAAGTTTGGTTTCTACAAATTACTAATATGCAACATTCATAGAGTGGTTTGGGTTGGAAAGGGCCTTAAGATCATCCAGTTCCAATCCCCTTCCATGGGCAGGGATGCCTCACACTAGACCACGTCACCCAAGGCTCTGTCCAACTTGGCCTTGAACACTGCCAAGGATGAAGCATTTACCACTCCTTTGGCCAACCTGTGCCAGTGCCTCAACACCCTCACAGTAGAGAACTTCTTCCTTATATCCAGTCTAAACTTCCCCTGGTTAAGTTTTAATCCATCACCCCTTGTCCTAAAGCAATAGTCCCTGAGGAACAGGCCCTCTCCAGCATCCTTGTAGCCCCCTTCAGCTGTTCTTGACAAATGTATTACCATTAAATATATGAAAACCTGTTTGACCTTTCAAAAAGCAGAAGGCTTCACGGCCCCTCACTGAACTGGATGGAAGATGTTGGTAGAGCCTCAGTAGTGACTTCTCATCAACACTGGCTTGATTCCCAATGGAATGTCCAGTGAAGGAGGTTAACTCATCCCCTGGATGCACAAGCAGAGGGCAGGCACTGGATGGCATGTTTACAGCTACATACAGCCCTGGTGAGGCTGACACTGAAGTATGGCATCTAGTTCCAGGGCTCTTCTTTATAAAAGGATGTTGAAAATTTGGGAAGAGGCCAAAAACCAGCCATAAAAGTGATTTAAAGGCTAAAAATGATTAAACAGCTCAATCTGTTTAGCGTACCAAAGAGGATTTGATTGCAGGGTGCAAAGTGCCTCCATGGTACTTCAGGGCTCTTTGCACTCATGGAATAGCAAAAGGCAAGGACTGGAAACATTCACTCTGTGCCTAAGTGCTTCAGAACAGTTATCACTGGAACAAACTCCGCAGGAAAAGGGTGGATTCTCAAGAGTGGATGTCTTTCTGGAAGTTTTACCTTAGCCAAACATAAGTTATTTGGCTTCATATAGGAGTAGCAGGGTGAAATTTAAGGACCTGTGATATACAGGAGATCAGACTGGATGATCTAATGGTCCCTGCTGGCCATAAACTCTCTGAATCTATGCAAACATGCCAGCGAGTCCTCAGCTGAGATATCAAGTTCACTTTCAACACAAAACTCTTCACAAATTGGCTCTGGTGCTGCAGGTCATTTAGAATACAAGCTCGGCTTTTCAAGGCTGGATCTAGTTAAGCACTGAAAGGAAGATGACCCGGGAAGAGCTGTTCTTTGTCCAACAGGTAACAGGGAGGCCACATGCTGTGCACTGCAGCAGTCCCAACCAACAAAAAGCAGCTTAGACTCAAACACATACTGTGTGCCAGGAGTAAACAGCATCTCCTTCCTGTAACAGAAGACTGACACCAATAAATGTGTGATGAGCTCTGGTCAAAAGACATCTCCTGGCAGTGTAGCTCTGAGTGTTGCTCTGAGTAGGTTCTACATTGGAATAGATTTTTTGTGGGGTTAAAGCACAAAGGAAGGAGATAACGTGACAAATCAAGAAGGGTGAAGACTGAAGAACTCTGAAAGGCTTAGGATGGAGTCAGGCCAACAGAGAAGACATTTGGACAACAGGCTGAGCAGAGACAGAGCATCCAGAAAGATGACAGCATCATATCACGCGATCTTCATGCTCCTGCTCTCCCAGCCATGCTCACCAACAGGGATGGGTGCCATGAAGGCATCTCCCTCTCCGCTCTGAGTTACACAGCGGTGAAGTCTGTTGGGGAGGAAGAGTAGAGCCAAGGACAGAGGAAATGACACAGATTCCAGCAGGTTCCACTCCCTGATCCTCCGGAAGGAAGTTTCTTTCCTAATACCCACCTCCACAGTGGCTACGAAGCCTGGAAATGGCTCATTCAACACTGAAGAGAAACAAACATTCCCCATGGCAGAATTAAAGAGGTTTGGCTCTGAAATATGTGGTGCCCATCCCAAAAAGGCATACAACAGACAGCAGGAAAAGTTGGCTTGGGCCAACTTCAGACAAAGCTCAAGGTCAGACTAACAACAAAAAAGGCAGCTCAAGAGAAATCACTGTCGACATCCTTCACCCTGCTCTTCCCAACCCTCCCATTAGGCTCTGGATTTCCTTTACCAGTCCTGCGGATGCTGGCAGTACCCTTGTCTGAAGTGCAAACCCGCCCTTCCCAACCCCACTCTGCAGTGCATGGATCAGCAAACCCGATGCCACGAGGAAGGGCTGATGTGCAGCAGCAGGAGGGGGGTTTGGTTACACACAAATCCCTGCCTGATCAGCACCAGCAGGAGAGGAAATGAGGAAAAGAGTGACTGAGAGGGAAAGGAGGTTTCTGGATGATTGTACTTGGGTTTAGGGTATGAGAAGCTTGTTGGAACTTGAAGTCTCCTTCCCTTCACCACAGCCTCTCTGGGTGCTGGGTTAGAGCAGAGCTCCTCACTCACACAGGCATAACTCATTGATGTCCTCATAGTGCTCCCACCTCTGATCCACCACCATACTTCTATACACATTAGCACCAGATGCCTGTTACCGGAAGGAGAACATGTTGGTGTCTCTCCCATCCAAGTAACATCAGGGCCTGCCTTGTTCTTCACAGTTAAATAAAACCACTAACACGATCCTATTTCCACCCCCAAGCCCCCCTCCCTCCTCT
>NDXB01001786.1:0-30187 GCA_002631895.1 Agapornis roseicollis | reverse complement strand
CATTAAAAAAAAACCTCCCCCCGCCTCGCTTTCCCCCCCCCCCGGCCCCCCCCCCCCCCCTTCCTTTTTTAGACCAACACCAACTTCTGGAAACTCTTACCAATAGCTCAGCCTTCACTTTCTGGGTAGTGACAAGAGGTCAAGTTGTGCTGGAAAGAAACATGTGGGCTCTCCACAACACGCATGCACAGGTTTCAATCAATAACCAGGCTCCATGAGCTCCGCTGAGCTCCAGGAGCTGTAGTGGAGCAGCACTGAGCATCCATGGAAGAACACAAGCCCAGGCGAGGTGCAGCAGCATTTCTGATTGAATTATTAACACACAAACTGCAGCTGAGAAGGTTTTTACCAGCATTTTACAGTACATAACAGAGTTCATAAAGAAAAACAAAGTGCAAGCACAGAGGGTGCACAACCAGCGGGCAGAAAAAAAGCCAGTGCTAAGCTGCATGGCTGAATGTCACGTCTCAAACCCAGAGAGGCCTGGAGTGTGGTTTTAGTGTTTAACCAGTTTCAACTGCAGCCTGGCACTCTTTTACTTCCTCCACAGAGAAGTGTACTCAGCGCGAGGGGAGAGAAACCAACCTCACCACGAGCAACAGAACGGCTCGAGTACAAAGCAAGCCCCAAGGTGGTTTGGTGACCAAGGTCGTATTAGGAAGCAGGAGGGTTGCAGGCTGGGGAAGGCACTCAGAAGTACTCACACTGCCAAGAAAGAGATGACAGAACAAGAGGCAGGGCACAGAATCAATGTGAACCTAGCAGTGAAGAAGCCTCTTTCGCATGCCACCAGCTCCCCCGCACTCAAAGCAGTTTGTAAACTGTTTCCTAAACACACAGGGAAAAACAACCCCAGACCTAGTCCTGACCTCCACGAATGAGTAACCAAACTCAACAGCTTCCTGCAGGCTTGGAAGAGGGGGGGGGATGAGGAAAGGAGGCTGCCTCGGCAGGACAGAGGGAACTCCAGGTTTCTCCCTCTCAAGTCCTGCTTCAGGAACAAACATAACGGATGCAACATCTCTGCTGCTTTTTCATGTGGGTGGTGGATAAAGGATACAAATAAGGCAGGTAAGCCTGATATTCCCACCCCGGAGAGCTTCCCTGCTTGTTTTCACGCCACAGGGGAGGCACAGCAGAGGCTTGAAGCACTGCAGAGGTGGGGATGAAGCAAGCACAAGCAGTGGGCTGGAGGGAAGGCAGTGCCGTCCCTTGACAGCAGGGACAGAACACAAGGCAAGAGCCCACAGCCTGATCACTCACATCAAACACTAGAGAGCACCTGACTATAGAGGAGACGAACTTCCTGACCTAACACAAGCCACCCGCCTGCGACCAACAGCAGCTTGACCCAAGGTCCTGCTGTAAGACCTGGTGTATGTCCCACTGCCAGCCTGCACTTCCATGCTGCCCTTCTACACCAGAGACACAGCCCCAGGTGCTTGGGCTTATCTTTTAGGAGCCTCTGGTCTGGAAAAGGATCTTTCTGCCCATTGACACCATGGAAGGAGCAAATGAGGGAACTCTGGACTGTCAACCAGTAGGGATTATTCCCAAAATGCTCTATGGATGAGAAAAACCACCCAGCCATGATAGCAGTGCAGAGAAATGCTCCCAAAATCCTGTCAGCATTGTTAGGGGCAGACACCACAGAAACAAGGAGATCCCCCAAGCAGCTTCTTATCCATGCATCCATATGGAAGAACAACTGTAATCCCAGCAACCCATCGTTTCCACTTTTGCCTGTCACTTATTTCTAGTCATGTGTGATGGAAGAGTTAGAGGTGAGAGCAAAGGGAGCCCCTCTCAGCAAACAGGGCTGCCCCTATGGTGTAGATGCAGCTGCCCAGCTCACACCAAAACAGCCTTTCAACAACCCAGCTGCTCCTAGGGACCAGAGGTAGCGACATCAAGGCCACCAAACTCTGAACACAGGTCACTACCACTCCTGTGTGTGATGCTGTGAAGTTGCCAGTCAACTGAATCCTGACTTAGAGAGGAAAATAAAGCAAGACAGCTTTTACAACCTCAGTGACACCTCTACATGCAAGATGTGAGATGAATGCAGTAGGTAACAAGGAAGAAACCCTCTCTATGCAGTGTACTGATAGAACTTTGAGCTCCTTTTCCTTGTAGGCCTCCTGGTGGCATTTATTGCTGAACCCTGATGCACTGTGCCCCTACTCCCTGCTGCTGGGAAGAAAGCCTGTGTAAAGAAATGGAAGTTAAAACCCACTGAACCTCAGAGCTCATGATTCCATCCCGATTTCTCTGCTACAGCAAAGGAGCTGTTGCTCCATGGGCACAGCAAGTGCAGCACCTCCATCCCTCTCCAGCAGGCTGGGGGGAACAGGAAGGCTCCTGCAGGGGACACTCAAGGCTGAAACAGCAGATCTTGACTCTGGCCTTAGTTTTCCCAAGAGCATTTTGGGTGGCCCTACCATACTTTTGATGGCTCTGCAAGGCTGACCTCTCCCAAAGAGGCCAGGAGATTTAATTCCTTAATGATGCTGAAGTATTCAGACATCTGGAGACAAGTGTTCTTCAATTACTGTCTTGCCAAGGGAAAACCTCTCTTCCCTAAGCTTAGCTGCAGCTATGGAGTGATCTGTACTAGCGCATGCAGGTTGCGTGGTAACACAAGGAAATATCTACTGCAGAGCATAGGTAGCAATAGCAACTGTGGGAACCTTAACTCAGCATTTCCTGACTGGAGTGATTAAAATCTCAAACTCAGTGCAATATTAACACTTTCTCAAGAGGCTGACAGCACACTTGCCCTGCTTTCTTTCCCAGTGCACAGTCTGTGCAGTAGGCTGAATGCAGTATGATCAGATTTAAGATTAATACAGACCCACAGCAAATGGAATCAGTGGCAGAGAAGAAATAGCAGAGATTCAGCTCCTCAGCTCCCTTTGCCCTATCCAGATGCCTCATAATAAAGCAGCACAACTGCTCCCTGGTTCAGCCTCCTTTTCTGCACTTCTGATTGGAATCCCACCTGAAGGGACCTTACGTTACTAAGCAGTCAGCCTGGCCTCTCCTGCCACTGAACACCTAAAAGCAGGTAACGTACAGGAGACCACAGAGAAGAGCCATTCACAGAATGAAACCCCAGAAGGCTGCAGGCATAACAGACAAAACCCTGAGCACAAAGCAGCCAGGCTGCAACCCAAGCATTTCTTGAGCTCGCTTTGAAACCACCCCATGCCCTCCAGCCAGCAGTGCCCAACGCAGTCACTGAGGAAGGGGACGGATGGAGATGAACACCCCTCACTGGGGACAGATGCTATGTTCTTCCAGTTCTGCATCCTTCTAGGGAAAACACAGCAAACTGGAAATGCAGCAGCTATGCCAAGTCTCTACCTAAACACATAGTGCACAGCAAGCTGCCAGCTCTGCACACCACCTTCCTTTGCCACAGCAAGGGCTACAGGCCTTCTGCAGACTTGCTTTACTAACTCCATTCAGTTATTAACCCTGAACTAAAGATGCTTGTGTCTTTGTACAGGGCTGCAGAAGGAAAACCCAAGCGAGCACTGAGTGGAGACACACAAGCATGTGCTGAGCAGACTCTGTGCTCACTGATGGGGACAACGCGAACATCAGCAGGTCCTGGGAGAGTAACTGCTCAGCATCTCCCTACCAAATGTGCCACCTCACCACCTGCACAAGGAGGACAGGCAATCTCTTGTCACCTGGAAAACAGCATCTCCACACTGAAACCACCTCTGTCTGAAGGTGCAAGGAGCCTCTCTCCCACCCTTCTGCCCAGCACACATCCAGAGCTGTGAGGGTCTATACTGCAGTGTTTATCTGCTTCTGATGCCTGAGGAGTTACCTGAAGCGCACAATCAGTACACACACAGCTTGCCTCAGCCTTCCTAAGGGCTAAAGCTGTCAAGGAAGAGCCCATTTAGCCCCATTTCCCCAAAAGGACACGTCAGCGCCTGCACACATCCCCTGGGAGAAGAGCTGGTCCCTTCCGCCCGGCTGCGGGATGTGGGGCAGAGGTGTTGGTGCTGCCAGACGAGGGCTGCTGCCCGCCCCTGGTGCAGGCAGGGCCCTTCCGAAGCCAAACAGTGCCACACAGCGGCAACGCACGGACTGAGCCGCTCCTCTGCAGAGAAAGAGCTGAAACCATCGAGAGATGCAGCGAGGAGGGTGAGAGGCTGTAGCTTCAAGGAGCAAGGAGCCCAGAGCTTCCCGAAGCGCTGCTGCCTTTATCCAGCCCACAGCCCGGGAGCTTTGACACGGACACAGGTTTAAGGTTTCCTTTTCACCTGGTCATTTCCAATGCACATCAGTTCAGTGACGTGGCCACGGCACAGCTCCATCAGCAGCTGTACCAACACAAGCACAGCACTGCACCACAGCAAAGTACAAACACCCTGGCTGCCAAAACCAGCACTGCCCAAACCTGGGCCCTCAGCTCCCCCTGCCCTTGTACCACTGTATTTCAGCCTCTCCATGGTCAGAAAGTTCATGCTTTCCATGAGCCAACATTTCAGAGATGGAGAACTCAAGACTAATGGTAGTAATGAGACACAATAACGTACAGGCATTGCCAGCAACCTGCGCTTTGGAACAGACCAAGGGCAAGCTCTAGCACACAGCACCGTGGACAAGACACCACAGCCCTCTGCTTTGCTAATGCTACACTGCCTCACATGGGAGAAAGAGAAACCCCCAGTGCCCCAAAACCACTCATCTCAAAGCATCTTCACCAATGATTTATGGAGAGGCTAATGCTTGGCACGTTCTTTTCAGTGATTCTGAGGAAGCAGAGCTCTCCAGGACAGGGAAAACAACCCAGGGCAGTAACATCTTAACTATGCTGCAGCAACGTGCCAGAGCTTATCTCTCAGAGCTCCAAGACTTCACCCCAGTTCCACCCAGCTGAAGTCACAAACTAGCTCTAAAAGAGCAGTTGCATCGGAGGAGCTCCAGGCTCTGGAGAATACAGAGAAGGTCTTCCCAGTGCTGCTGAACTCCCATCCTCAACAGCCATTTTAGGACAGGCAGCCCAGAGCTCCCTGGCAAGTCCTCCTGCAAGAGGCATGTGCCAAAGCAGTGCAAGGATTCCTAGAGGATGAGCTCCCAACCACCACTGCCATTGCCTGCATTCCTATGCCCGACAAACAGCTCACCCAGGCTCCCCTTGCAAGGTACCCAGCTCCAACAGGCTGAGAGGTACCCTCAGTCACTTCTTTATTCATTCTTGCAATGGAAAGGCACCAGTGTGGCTTCTCTGCAGAAGCAGTAATGCAAATATAACACCTACACTGGAAAATAAACCCATGGCTTTCACATTCTCAGTGCAAGCATCCAATCATTTGGCGCTAGGACAAGTAACCCACTTCCAGAACAAGCCTTAGAGTTCACAGGGTCACTGTTATCCCTGGTCTTCAAATTCTGACCTCATTTCCCAGCAGCAACCTCACCCAAGTTAAAGCCTTCAGAGGAGAGGCATTTCACAGCATCTTCTGTTTGTGCCTCTCCTATCCCATATCAGCCACGCCAGCACAACGCTGCCAAGAAATGGATGGTAACAACATGCCTTAAACATGAGAGGCACGAGGTCACCAGCTCCTCAGCTTGACCCAGGCACAGCTCCCAGAGGGGAAGCCAAAACACTGAAAAATTTAGCAACAGGAAAGCAAAACAGATCCAGTGTCATTCCACTGCATTCCAAACACATGACACCAAAGCCAACTGCTGCCTCCTGCAGTACTCACGTCGCTGGGGCTGAGGCTCCCAAGACCATTGTCCTGCTCAGAATCCCGGCCGGATTCATTGCCCTGGGAGCAGCGGGGGTGGGAAGGATGGATCCAGATCTCCAGCCGTGTGGCATCGTCTCCAACTTGTCGCAGTGTGGACTTTTTGCCCTTTCCCCGCCGGCTGGGGCTCGCATCCAGCACCTGATGTTTCCTCTGCTCCATCTGCTCAGCCTGGGTATGCAGAACAAATTCACATCAACCAGGGATGAAAGGTCAGGAAAAGCCTATCATTTCATTTACACTGAAAATCAGCCCTTCCCCTGCTTCACAAGCACAGTAATTCACTGACAGCACCAGAGCTCAGTTTCTGACTCTCTAGGACAGTGCAGATGAGAGGTTTTCAACTCCAGCTGCCCCAGAATAAGAAAAGCTGTGTCCAGCCCTAGATATGTGACAGCCAACATGCTGTATCTTTAACTCAAGTGACCCTCTAGGGCACAAAGGCACTGCAGCCTCTCTTACCAAGCCCTGTAAGTGTGGGGCACCTATGGGATAAAGCAACGATCATGCTGCATGCCAAGGCCATACCACAAACCACAGCAACCCTACAGCCCTTGCTGAACTTGACTGGTTTCTAGTTTGCAACCCAGAAACAAGAGATTCAGCTGCCCAAACCACCCACATTCAAAGTGAGGAGAGGCAGGAGGACACCTGAACATCATTCTGAAGGCTGCCTTGCTCCCCACTCCCAACATGGAATTCCTTAGAAGCAAGACTCCAAGTCCAAAAGCCGCCATTGCTTTTCTCTCTGGATCACAGCTCTCCAGCTCAGGACAGTTGCATGGGCAGCTGCAGCACCCCACAGCCCAGCTCTGAGGCTCACCTTACGCTTTGTCTCTTCAAACAGGCTCATGAGGCTCTCCTTGGCTGTCAGGATGGGGTTGCTCGCAGCCAGGCTGCGCATGTAGTAGTAGACAGCATCCAGCTTTCTCCTCTGCAAGAACACAACCAGACTCAGAACTGGCACTCACCCTGGGGTACTCAGATCCAGGCTCCCAGACATTACCTTCCCTGTCCCTCAGTACTGCCTGGACACACACACACACCAACAAGCACGATGACAAGCAGAACCTTGAGCTCTCCATCCACATTCACAGCTAAGAGCACAAAGAATAAGCCCATTGCCAGGGTTAAGGGAGTGCAGGTGACACCACAGCCCTGAGGCTTCTACAGCAGCCATCAACCCAGCGGCTCACACAAGATGGTCTCTCACCAGCCATCGTGGTAAAGGGCAAAGGTATAAACACTGAAGTCCTGCGTTCAGGAAATAATGTTACTGTGAATATGGAAATGACTCCATGTGAGTTTTACAAAGACCAGAGGGGCAGGAAAACCAGAGGGTTTGCCAGCCTCCTGTCAGCCCATATCCCAGTCTGATGCTTTCATTATCTGCTGTCACATCCTCCTTGAAGTAAGTTTTCCTGCATGGCTAGAGCAGCCAACAAGAACAAAGCCTGGGAAAGTCACATGTAGACGTTGCTTAGACCGGTGCCCAGAGGTTCAATGAAAGCACAGCACACAAACAGCATCCTGGTGACAGCACGGCCTTGGGCACAAAACTCTCATGCAAAACTTGAAACACAACCCACTTTTGAAGCATCTGCACTCTCAACAGCCCACGGAACAGTCCCCACAACGCCAGTAGCCTGAGGGAGTGGTGTGTATCTAACAAAGCTGCCTGAGGCCACAGCAGCTGAAACCCACGCAGCACATCCTGCCATCAGCTTCCTTCTGCTTAAAAGAAACCATCTGGGAGCATTGCCCGAAACAATACCTTCCTCCACCAGATGGAATCCCACAGGCCCCCACTTCCAAGGGGCTCTGCCTGTCCCTCCTGGATGAGCATCTTACCGTGTAGATGGCCAGAAGTGCCAGCTGGTTGTATGGGCGGCCGTTCTTGGGAGCAATCTGCTGAGCCTTCAGGTACCAGCTGAAGAGGGAAGAATCAAAGAGGAGGGTTTATTGACAGGCCACGAGGCTGCCTTCCTTGCAGCTTGGTGTAGAATTGTGTAGAATTCCCCTTGTTGGCAGCACTACAGGGAACAACCCCTTTGCACAAGTGCCCTCTGCCTGCAAGAGCTTGCACAGGCAGTGAGCTAGTGCCTGGCCTGGAGGGGCAGATGGGGAGCAGGACAAGAAAGGGGCAGATACAGCTCCTGACTCAGCCTGCAGATGAGCATTCAGCTAGACCCAGTCCCTTGTGCAGCCTCAAGCAGAGAAAACAGGCTATTCAGGGAACATTTCTCTTTCACATGCCTTTTTAGCTCCATGGCAGCTGAGAACAAACCCTTCAAGTCCCTTAGCTTGTCACCCAAGATACTTAGCATCTTGTATTTTCAAGATACTTAGTTATCCCAATAGAAAAAGCATCCATGCATCCTTCTCTATTTACCCTCAACTGTATCATCCACCCCTCAGCCTATATCATGCCACACAAATCCATCAGCACTGTTCAGACACATCACGAACCTGCTGCATTCCCTCCAGAGTCTCTGGGACATCAACATACTCCACAATGCCCACACACTCCAAAATCAGCAGCTTTCCCTGCCCTGTTCTCCAAACTTCCATGGACTTCAGCGCTCCATCCCCTATGCTGGGCTTACTTGTGTCACTGGATTCCTTCCCACCCCCCCCCAGTTTTTGCCTCAGAGAAAACAGAGTGACAGAAGGCAACAAGTGCCAGAAACTTCCAAGAATCAGTCAGAACATATGGACACATATGGGAATCTCTCCTAGCTGCAAAGCTATCACAAAACACAACAGCCATTCTGCCAGCCCCAACAGCATCAACCCTCAATGCTGCAGGATCAGCACAGGAAAAGCTTCCATCCATGCCAGAGGATGATTCTCTGGGACAGCAAAACAGCCTTGGCTACACTTTTCAACTTCCCAGGGCTGCAATAATAGGAGAGGAAAGACTTATTTGGCTAGAGGCAAGCTTAAGCATGAGAGGAGATACATCCCTTGCAGAGAGAGGAAGAGCAGCTCCAGGGAGGAGCCCAGTACCTGCGCGCCTTCCCGTAGTTGGCGGTGTCGTTTGCTTGTTCCCTGTATCTGCAGATGTCCCCTTGGCAGATCATACACCTCTGAGCACTGATCAGCGCGTACTTCACCTGCAAAGCAGTGTTTGGTAAATCACGAGGGACCTGCACAGCCCCAGGGAGCACACAGAGAGCAAAGAGGAGCTCCCTGGCACGATGAAGGGCAGCGGAAGGGAATGACGAGGCTCCATGGCACTGGTTCAAGCATTTGTAGGGGTAAGCCAAGCCCCTGAACACCTCCTCTTTCCCAATAACATCCCATCTCTCTTTAGAACAGAGTTGTTCAGGCCATGACTAATTTGAGGACAGCTGTTGGACAAGCACATCTCTCTGGGAATGGAGCTGGATTAAAATACCCTTTCCCAGCTGTCCCTTACACCTGCACTCCCAGCTCAGGGCAGAGGGCTGGGAAGTGTCAGGGAGGCAGCACAACTGTGGCTTTCCTTGGTCATTAATCTGCATTCCATGGGCAGAAATAAGAGATTTCAATATCTAAGGCAAAGCCAGGATACCTTTGGACACTTATTTCCCTTTATCAGCCCTCAGCTTGTACAAAACCCAAGTTCTTTGCAAAGGAAGCTAAGAAAAGTCAATGCATCGGTGTTGGTTCAACAAGTTCTTTGGGAAAGATTCCCTGCAAACACAGTGACATCTGTTCAGGATGAGAAGCCTCCAGGAATGCCAACCTACCATCTTCCTCAGGGGCTTGCTGCGGATGGCCATCCCATCCATGTAGTCCTCCAGCTTGAACTGGTAGGACACCTGGAGCTTCTGGAGCAGGCCATCAAAAAAAGCAGTGCCCTGTGAAACACACAATATTTGGGTGTTACAGTCTTTGACGATGAGCAATAAATGCACCACATTATTCCTGCCTGCAGGAAGGTCCCTTTCACTGAGGTTCGGGCTGTTTCTCTGCACAGAACAAGGAGGTTGAAGGATTTCCAGCCTCAGAGGTTTGAGACTGAGCTAGACAATATCAAGACTGCCCTGATCTAGTGTCTGAGGAGTCCTGCTTTGAGCAGGAGGTTGGACTAAAGCCCTCCAGCAGTCCCATCCCACCAATCTAATCCTATAAAACACATCCTCTTGGATCTGTCTGACTGTTTTCTACACAGAGTAAACTGAGCTGCACAGTTTTACAGTCTGATTTTAAAGCACATTAGATAAAGGTGGCACAAACGCCTCCAGGAACATCTCTGTTTATTTTCACTTCAGGGCATTCATCTCTCTGTGACTTAAACCAATTTCTAATTAACATGAAACAAACCAAAACAAGCCTGGCTTAAATGATAACAAACATCTCCTGGACCTCCACATCCCACGCTAACCCATCCTCTGTCTGAGCAACCTCCTTGTCCGAGGATGGCCTAAGGCACACACTGATACAAAGAGGACTGACACCACCAGTTGCCCGCTTACACCATCCCGTTCTGAACACCAGCCAATCCCACCAATCCCAAAGCTTTCGTGGAGTTTAGGGATGTTCCTCTCCTCTCACCTCATCTAGAAGCTGGAGCAGTTTGTTCCGAATTTCTTGGGCATTTTCCCCCTGAGGATCCTTGAGAAGCTGTCGGAATTTCTCTATCACTTGGTAAAAGGCGTTCTTCCACAGCAGCTGGTCCACATTCTGGGTGTCAGAGAACTCAATATCCATCAGGATGCATCTTTCATACAGCTGGAGCATCTCCACCCTACAGGGAAGCACAACTAGTTAATACAGCAGCAACTGCCCAGGCCTCAGCTGCCAGGGAACATGTGCTGAGCCACCTGCAGCTTTTCATCCAGCAAGCACAAGGCATGAGCAGTTCAGCAGCTCCCACCATGGCAAATTGATGCTTCTACACATATCCCAGAGGGAAATGGGAGCTGCTGCAGTCAAGTACACTTCCTGCTCCAAAAGGGTAAATCTGGAAGGACCATCTCCCTTGTACGCATGCACTGGAACAGATCTGGGCCTGGCAAAGAGCAAGAAGAGCTGCTATAGTTCTGCCAAAGGGACAGCAGGTCCCTCTCACTAGTGTCACCAGGCTGCTCCCACTGGACCACTGTATGTCACAGCATCAAGTGGTGACAAGAACAACGCTACCCTGCACTTGAAAGGCATCGTCACTGTCACACAGCTTGAGAATCCCACATCTCTCTTTGTAAGCACAACCCCTGAAGCCCACAGTGCAAATCAGACAGATAAGTGAGGCCAGGTAAGGAAGCATAAGTATTTCAGCAAATACTGAAGGCATGCGAGAGCACACTGGAACTGAGAGAAAGCAGCTTCAGCAAGAGCAAAAAGAACCCAAGAGCTGCAGTGGGTGCTTGTCCTGCTCCTCCATACCCCTGAAACATGAGCAAGGCATTCCCCACCCACAGCTTAGCTCTCAGCCCAGGTGAATGGTGTGTTCACCCACAGTTTCCTTTCAATACCCACACATGACAAATAGACCCAGAACATAGAATCACAGAATAGTTAGGGTTGGAAAGGACCTTAAGATCATCCAGTTCCAACCCCCCTGCCATAAGCAGGGACACCTCACACTAAACTATGCCACCCAAGGCTTTGTCCAACCTTGAGCAGCTTTTGAGCCACTACCCCATCTCCCAGTCTCTGAGACACCAACATCTCCAGTATGCCAAACCCCCAAGGAGACACCATTCCCTGGAGAACAGCTCTGTTAAGTTCACCCTGGAAATGACTCAGTCCCACCTCCCTTTACAGCACAGCCACACACCTCAGCTGGGCCATCTTCTCCAGCCCCTCTGGGCTGATGCGGTCTCTGGAAAGCAGGTTGCTGAGCTGCTGCTCCTGGTTCCCAGCCTCACGGAGGTGTTTGCTCAGCTCCTGCTGCTGCAAGTTCCTCATCTGCTGCTCCATCTCGGGACTCAGAGGAGTTGGGGGCAGTGGACCACACATGTACTGCCCTGCCTGGCCGGGGTAAGCAGGGTAGTAGGCTCCTGGGTATACACCATTGCTTGGACCCATGGGATACTGCAGGGAGTACCCACCATAAGGATACTGAGCACCTTGACCAGAGGCACGAGGGTAATAGTAGGGATTATCAGAGTTTTGGAACTTATAGTAGGAGGTCTGGGCCTGGCGAGCTTCCCCCCAGGAAGTGGGGCTCACTTCATCATCCGTGTCCAGGAAGTGGAGCTGAGCAGTCTGGCTCTTCAGGGCGGGTTTTTGGTCCGGGTTATTGGGGTCCCACAGCCTGCGAATGGTCCCTCCCCGGCCCCTGCTGCGGGGGCCTTTGCTCCCTGTCCCACCCAGCAGCAGCCTGGGCCCGGGGTGAACGGCTTCTGGGGAGCCCATGGTGCTGGCAGAGAGGTCGGTGTTGGCAGGCAGGAACAGGATCCCACGGCCTCTCCCTTGGGGCTCTCTGCTCTGGCTCCTGCCCTCCAGAGCTTCAGAGTCCTTGCACCGACCGAATGCCTTCAGGGGCTTTTTTTTCTCTGTGTCTGCCAGGCTGACATCCCTGCTCATAGTCCTGCTGTCAAATGTGACTCGAAAGGATCCCTTCCCTTCCCTCCCATTGCTGCTCCACTCACTCTCACTCCTAGAAGCTCGGTTCTGCTCTGGATGCTTCTTGTGGTCCGGATTCCTGCTGGAGACATAAGCTTCAGCCTCATCGATTCGGTCATCATCCAGGGAGTCAGTGGAGGAGGCAGAGAGCTGCTTCCTGGGACGTATCCTCTCTCTGGCACGCTGCTGATGTCTCTCCACCCCATCCACGAGTGGGGCTCCATCTACGCTGTTGTTGCTTCCAGCTGAGCTCGTGCTGCAGGTGCGGTACCGGTTCCGGCGCTTGTCAGAGCGGGAATACCGCTTGGTAGAGCCCAACTTCCCTTCATCATTTGCTCTCCTCATCCTGTCACCTCGCTCCAGTCGCCTTCCTTTTTCTCCCCTTGAGGCTTTCATTCCTTCCCTTGCCTGGCTCCCCTCTCTCTCCTCCTTGGTTGATTTGGGTTTCCTGTTGGTGTCTTTTCCAGTACCTTTCCCGGTCTCTTCATCCCTCTCAACCTTCAGCTGCTCCATCTTACTGGTGACTTCCTCAGCCCCTGACCTCAGGGATGGGTCCTTAGGAGTTGCATGCAGGCGTTTCCCAGGCTGGTAGATCTGCTGGTCTGGCTTCTTGGTTCTCCTGGTGGCTTTGGGACACCATTCATCCGAGACTGGCTGCTTGGCCACGCTCTCTGGGCTCTGAAGACCATTTTTAGTCTCTTCATTCTCCTGCAAAGGACCATTCTGCTTGGGGCCATCGCCTTTAGTGAAATCCTCCGTGGCTGGAGTCCCCCCTCCCTTGTCACTGGGACTCCCCTCCCTGCTCTCCCCATCTCTGCTCCTCTGCACCACTTTGTTCCTGAGGCGGGAGAGCCCAGGCTTGTAGATCTCCAGGTCTGGGCGCCTGTTGTCCTTGCGGTGCCTCGGCTCCTTCACTTCCTTCATGTTTTCTGAGGAGAAACAGGCACAACAATGTTATTCCCACCACAAACCGGCCAGGAACAAATAACCATCATGACATATATTCAAGGAGAGCTATTAAAGAACCTACCACCCCCAGGGCAGCAACAAGAGAACAGGTCTAAAAGTCAAGGTTTTATAGGAGCAGAAACTGAAAAACCATAACAGAGCTGACCAAGCCCTTGGCCTGATTCACCCTCAAATCCAACCACAGCTTCTGCCTCAAAGCACCACCAGGACAGGGAAGGGACAAAGCCCAATGTGAAACATGCACACGTGTGTGTGAGCATTGCGAGTACTTTTGCTGTTCCTGGTTTCAGCAGTGGCTGCCACTGCTTTGGGAACAGCCAGAGCATGGTTTGAGTCAAAGGAGCGTGTGGAACGCTTCCCCCCTCCTCCCTGTAGCTGTATTTACACAACCCCTCGTCAGAGAACGCAGCCTGGACAACGCACACATAACCCAACGCGACGCTAAAGCCGGGCTGCGTTACCTCAGCTCTTCCCTCCTGTCACTAACCGGGACCACCGAACCTCAGCCCCGCCACAGCCACTGCTACGGGGGTCCCGACGGGCAGGCAGGCCTCAGCCGCGCCTGCAGCTCCCACCGGCCACCGGTGCCGCTGAGGGGAAGGGGAGTGGAGGGGGGGAAAGGGGAAGGCCCAAGCGGCGGCTCCCGCCTCCCCCCGCCAGTTCCCGGTTCCCAGCTCCCTCCGCCACGGCCCCCGCCCGCCCTCACCGCCGTCGGCATCACGGGCCTGCGCCGCCACCATGTCCCGCAGCTCAGCGGCAGAGACGCGGACGCGCTCCAGCCCGTCCGCCATCTTCCCTCCCTCCCTCCGTCCCGCCCCGGCGGAGGGACGGACGGCGGCCGCGCAGGGACAAACAAATGCGGGTGCCGCGTAGCGCTGGGCACATGGCGGAGCCGCTCCGGCCGGGGCTGCGCGACGTGCGGGAGGCGGAGCGGCGGCTGCGGGAGCGGGTGCACCGCACCCCGCTGCTCACCTGCGCGGGCCTGGCCCGCCTGGCCCGCAGGAGGCTGCTCTTCAAGTGCGAGCTCTTCCAGAAGACCGGCTCTTTCAAGGTGCGTGGGGATGGCGGCGGTGCGCGGCCATCACCCGGCCTCGGGGCACCGGTGGCTTCTGGTGATGAAGGAACTCGGTGTCTGCTGGCACCCACCCTAAAGGGAGGGTACTGGGGTGTCCTTGCAGATCCGCGGGGCTCTGAACGCAGTCAGGAGCCTGGTGGAGGGAAGCGAGCGCGCTGGAGGGGAGCTGCCCCGTGCCGTTGTCACACACAGCAGTGGGAATCACGGGCAGGCACTCGCCTGCGCTGCCCAAGCAGAAGGTAATGTGGGTCCTGACCTTCAGCCCCAGCTCAGAGAGCGGACAGGCAGCGGGCATGGGGCCAGGGTAAAGGCAGAGGTGGATCCTGGGCAGAGGGAGCTCCAGGTATCCAGCTCTGCCACCACTCTCCTTACCATCAGTGTGACAAAGCAGTACTGCAGCTCTTTCACTGTTGGCTTTGCCTCCTCTTTCCTTACACAGGGATTCCTGCCTACATCGTGGTGCCCCACACTGCCCCACACTGTAAGCAAGATGCCATCCGCAGCTACGGTGCCACACTGCTGCCATGCGAGCCCAGTGATGAGGTAAGGCATAGGGAAGACTGGCAATAGCATGGCCCTGCCAGACCAAGAGGTGACATCTGTGCTTTGCCTTAGTCCAGAGCTGAGATAGCAGCTGGGGTGGTCCAGGAGACAGGAGGAGTCCTGGTGCATCCCAACCAGGAGCCAGCGGTGATCGCCGGGCAAGGCACAATCGCACTGGAGGTGCTGGAGCAGGTGAGGGGACCACAGTGCATGAGACCAGATCCTACCCCTCAGAAGCAGGGGCGCAACAGAGAGGGGTACCTGAGTATTGATGCTTCCTTTCTGCACAGGCACCCGAGGTAAATGCAGTGGTGGCTCCCGTTGGAGGTGGAGGAATGATTGCAGGAATAGCAATTGCCATCAAGGTAGGCAACAGCTCACCTGGGAAGCAGTGGCTGCATGTCCTGGTGGGAAGGATTCCAAACCAATGAGCAGCTTTACTCTTTAGAAACAGAGAGATCTTGCTGTGAGGATCTCTGGTTGCCTGGGGGCTGCATGGCTGTAACGTAGCCTCCCCTGCACCAGCAGCAACAGGGGACTGGCATGGAGGAAATTCATCCAAGTGGCTCTTCCTGTTCTCCGCAGGCTCTGAGACCAGATGTGAAGGTGTTTGCTGCTGAACCACACAATGCAGATGACTGTTACCAGTCCAAACTGAGAGGGGAGCTGACCCCCAGTCCTCACCCACGAGAAACCATCGCAGATGCAGTGAGAACCAACATCGGCCCCAACACATGGCCCATCATCAGGGACTTGGTTGATGATGTCCTGACAGTCTCAGAGGAAGAAATCAAGGTGAACACTCCCAGAGCCCTTCTCTAAACTGCCTCCATCCATTCTCTTCCCATTCATCCAGCTCCGTCCCAGGGATAAGCACCCAGAGCAGCACGACCCTCACCCCACCGCGGATGTCCAACAAGCACATCTCCAGCTGAAAAGGGCTGGTGGAAGCTCTGCTCTCCCAGGGCTCCTTCCCCAGCCCTGGAGCAGCCGGTCCCTGTTGCTGGAATGACAGCAGCTGCTCTATCCTGACAGCGAGCCACGCGGCTGGTGTGGGAAAGGATGAAGCTGCTGATTGAGCCAACAGCAGGCGTAGGAGTGGCGGCCGTGCTCTCGGAGCGGTTCCAGGCATTCCCTCAGGATCTGGAACACGTTTGCATCGTGCTGTGCGGGGGAAACGTGGACCTGAACTCCCTGACCTGGCTCACAGAGCGCCCTGGGACAGCGGAATGAGAACGGAGCGGTGCCTCCAGCGATGGGAACCTCGCTCTGGGTTTGTGGAGTCTGGTTTGTGTGCTACTAAAAACAGATAAAACAGCCCCAAAGGTCTGAAAGGGTTTTGTGGATGGGTAAAGGAAGCTGGGGGTGATCCCTGCAGCAGGGAGTTGCTTGGTTCCACAGTAAAGGGTTCCTACTGGGGCTCTGGAAACAAAGCATGGCCTCTTGTCCCCTCCCCAGTGCCCTGCTTTATGCTCAGCCACCCTCCCTTCACCTTTATCAGGATCACAGTAACTTCTAGCAAACTCCTGTCCTTCAAACAGCAAAATCCCTGCACACATGGCTGGGGAGAACAGCCCCAGGGAGCAGGGGGTACCCACAGCCTCCCCATTCAGCCTCCACCAAGACAGAAGCACTTAAAAGAGGTTTTTGAAAACACTTTCCATTAAAATAAATAGCTGTAGCTGGTACCTGAGCAGCAGCTGGTGAGAGAACCACCCCTGTACAGACCCCAGCAGTGACACATCCACACATCAGTGCTGTCCTCACTCTGCGTGGCCTGAGAACAGCATCCGAGGAGCTAAGGCACCAACTCCAGCCACACTGGAGTTATTCCATGTCCACCTCCTGCACTGGCAGCGCGCTCTGACTCCTCACCCATGGCACAGGCTCCGGAACGTGGGGATCATAAGTCCATTTAGGAAAAACCCGTTTGTAGAGGTTCAGCAGCACCGTGTCCTGGGACTTCAGCTGTCCATCAAACTGGCACTTCATGTGCCCATGGGTTCCTAGGCACAGAGGAGAAGCCATTAGCTGTCTCTCCTGCCCAGGACCAAATCCTGCCCAGCATCACGTGGTAAATCCCAAATCAAACCTACCTAATGGCTCCTTGATGTGTCCTCTACGGCCCCACTTTGTCCTCAGCTCCACTGGCTTAAACCACATCACATCCTCTGGAGATCAAAAGGCAGGTAAGGAACAGGTTTTGCTGCACTAACACAAGCACTCCCACAGGAGTTCTGCTTCCACATGCCCTCTTCCCATCACACAGAGCCAAGCTGTACCTCTGTTAAAGAACATGTATCTCACAACAGCCATCTTGGTGAAGATCTTGAATGGGTGGCCACTGAGCACCAGCCGCTTGATGACAATCCTGTCGGGGTCCACAGACAGCAGAGAACCAGTGGCGATGAGATCATGCATTCCTGCAATGCAGAGTCAATGATACACCTCTTCCACCCCACCAAAAACCCCTGCCCCAAAGGCCCAGAGCAACCCCAGAATAGGGACAGCCGAAGGTGCCAGTGATAATGGGGATGGAAATACATCTTCTCAAATAACATGAAGAGGATGCCTTTTTCTGGATAGATGCACTTGTAAATGGGGTATGGGAACAGCTTGCTCATGTCTGATTCCCAGCCACTACCTCATCAGCACTTAGTAACTTACCATTACTTCTCTGTTTAAAAAGCAGCACTGAAGCAGGAGGGAAAGTGATGGGAGCATAAACAGTCACCACCATGGCAGCATCCGAGCGCAGGAAACGCTCCAGTTTGTGCTTATCAGCTAGGAGAGAACAGCAAAGATCAAGTTCAGGCCAAGAGCAGTCACCAGAGCCCTGGGAAACGCCATTGAGCCCATTATCCCTAGCAAACAGGCTCTGTACTTTAAGAAAATGGGTGACAAACACCCCTCCTGTGCTGATACGAGTGTCTGGGAATGAAGGTGATCCTATGAGCTAGCAGCTCAGTGCATGGAGCCTGACACCCCCTTCCCTGGACCAGTCCCAAGCCCCTCCACTCCCCACTATTTAATGCCTCCCTGGAAGCCTCAGAGCCTAGGAGTGAGTCTTCAGAAGAGTCCTTCAGCCAGGTTCAGACACCACGGCCAAGACATCATTGGCTTCCTCTGGGAACTCCAGCCCCTGTGGTCCCCTTACGAACCTGAGGTGTGCTGGGAGAACAGGGGGGATGCTCGGAAGCGCCGGAACCCGCAGTGGAAGATCAGCTCCTCCTTTGCTTTCACTGGATCACTGTGGCTCGGGTGCCGGCGCACCAGGAAGTTCAACACGGACATCTGGAAGAGAAGCAGCTCTGAGAGGGGCTGACCCAGGGCTGGAAAGTAATGCTGGAGCAGAAAGCAATGGGACACTGCAGCAGAGATGAGTGCTCTTGACAATGGCTTCCCAAAGGATCACTGGTTACCAGTGAAGATACTTCAGCCAGGCTCAGACACTCAAGCCCAAACACCCCCTGCTCTGACCAAAGGGAAGGTTCTGCTTTGAAATGCAACAGGGGGAGATTTCAGCCCAAAGCCTCCGCAGGCAGAACCTCTCCCACCCGTGGAATCAGACAAGGAGCTGCAAGGTATCAGCAGGACTTTATTTACTCACCTTTTGTTCGTGTGGAAGCAGAGAGAACAGGACTAAGGGCTGCCCTTCTTTGAAGCTCTCCATCACCGAGATAGGGACATTGCAGAGGTGAAGTGTAACGTACCAGCCAACCTGCCAGGAGAGGACTGGTTGTGAAGAGTGTCAGGAATAACGTGCCTGGGTTAGAGGGTGAACTTAATGGCTTCGTGCTGAGAACCAGCTGCCTGAAAGATCCCCCCAGTTACCTCCCAGACACCTCTTCCTTGTTAGGAACAAGGGAAAACAGTAAGGGAAGAGATCAGAAAGAGGGAGTTACCGATGCTCCTTCAGTCTCCTCCTTCTCTATTTGCCGGAAGAGGTGCTTTCTGGTCCGGGAGAAGTCCTGGAACTGGAAAATCCTGGCATAATCCCTTGGGAGGTTCTCTTTGGGGTCCCATGGGGAAGTCCGGAAGCTCTTTAGCCCCCTGTACTTCTGGAACCTAGGGAAGGGGTAACAGGGAAGACAAATTACTTCACCAGTCCAGGTGTGTGGCCAGCACCCTTCTGTGGTCCACATGGACTCACACCTTCAGAGCAGGCAAAGGCAGCAAAGCAAACATGAGCTCTCAGAAGAGATCTTAGTGCAGAGAGAGGTAGAAACAGCATCCAGGCTCTGCCATCCTCCTCCCTTCTCCTAGGTAAGATCCCAGCTTTCCCTGCCCAGGCTCACCCACTGCCTCCCAACTGCTGCATCCCCTGGAAGCCTCAGAGCCTAAGAATGAGTCTTCAGAAGAGTCCTTCAGCCAGGTTCAGACACCACGGCTAAGACATCACTGGCTTCCTGCCCTCCCCAAACCAGGCTGAAGGGTGCTTTCCAGCTCCTCTCCCAGCAGAGCATCCCGTTTCTCACCGGATCCTGGCAGGAACATCCCGTGGTGTGTCCACCTCATCAGGAAACATTTCATCCATCCTCTCCTGTTTGTATCTCTCCAACATCTGCTCATCTTCCTCCACCTTCTCGTCATACTGTTCATCCCGCAAGCACTCAGAAACGGTCATTGTCTCACACTCCTCATCTTCAGGTTCCTCCTCCTCCTCCCCACTGCTCTCCCCCTCCTGACACAAAGGAAGCCAAAGAAGCAACATGAAACACATGACAGATTTAACAGTGGAAATCCAGGCAAGTCCTGGCTCTTCGTGGTGCCCTTGCATGGAGGAAAATGGGACAGGATTGTTCTGGAATACACAGTAACACCCTGGAGATCACCTGCAGCATCAGCTCTTGGATGTACCTGGGAAACCGCCTCTTCCATCATAACATCATCCATGTCATCATCTTCAGCGTCTTCATCATCTTTCTCACTGCCTTCCTCATCATCCACAATCCAGGCAGCCTGGTACTTGGATGTGCCTTTGGGGACCTTCACCACTCTCCTGTTTGCCTTCAGGGAAGCTGTAGGATTCCCACCAATGGTTAATGCCGGAACCATTCCCCTTTCCCTCAGCACCATTTACACAAGACAGGTGTAAATAAGAACCGAGGGTTTCTAACAACCCTCAAAAGGGACAAGGGAAAGGTACAGGAGTATTGCTGCTACTCACCCTCTGCTTCCTGCAGTTCTTCTTCAGTAGGCCACGTCTGCTCCCCTTCCATAGGATCAGGAACCACTTCTGACTGCAAAGACTCCTGCTTGCTTGGATCTGCCTTCATCAGGACCTTAGTATCTTCCTCCATCTCATCAGTCCCATTTACAGAGTCATCCTGGAGGTCAAGAGCAGAGTTCTGAGCTGTGAACACTCCTAACTCAAGCTGGCAATGGATCTTAACAGCAGCTCCTTTTAGTGTCATGCTCATTATGTGCTGTGGGTGAGGAACCCCTGCTCAAGAGCTGGCCCTAATACAGCTCCCTTTCCCCTCCCTTTGACCACATACACCCAGTTGTAATTTCCTGATGTAAGTTTTGAAACACCATGTTCTAAACACAACCAGCAATGCCCTGACCTCCAACACACCTGCACCTCCATGTCCTGACTCCTCTTCTGTCCTTTACCCACTCGGGGGTTCAGAGAGAGGGGATCAGGGGGAGCATCCACTTGGCTCATCTGGAAGTCTCCATGCCCCACGATATGCACCAGGCTGTTCACGTTGAGGCTCTGTCCCCGCACAAAGCCAGACACCTTCAGGGTCCCAACCAGGTCACCCTCCTGAGCAGGCACAAACTCAGCAGCGTGGGCAAGCAGGTGAGCGCGCCGGTCCCGGAAGGCGAGGTGCCGCTGCTTCTGTGTGGAGAGGTGCCTGAGGAGCAGTGAGGATTCCTGCTCCGTGTTCAGCGGGAAGAGCCTGGCCTCGGGAAAGCGCTTCTCAATGGCTTTGGAAAGCTTCTTCTTGGCATCTATCCGCTTCTTGGGTGGTAAGTCAGTGCCTCTGGGGACAGCGAGGGCTACCGAGCAGTGCATGGAAGAGGGGTCAGGATGAGAGCATCAACCTTAAACCCCTTCTAGTGACAAACACACAGGTATCGGCAATCAGCAAGCAAATGGATTCACACCATGAGGGGGCAAAGGCAGTTTCACACGTTCAAGAGAGCACTTGGGGCAGAAATCCAGTACTCAACAGAGATAAGATTTTGGGGACTAAATGACACCATGGAACCAAACTAGTGAGAAAGTGTCTGAATCCCTTCTCTCTGCACAGCTGGATAATGACTGCAGTGCTGACCCCACCGGGCACCCAGAGGCCTAAGCCTAGAACACCCTTTATTATCTCCAGCACTCCTCAACCAGGTTAGTAGCAGCAAGAGGCAGCACAAGAATGGCATTCACCTGACTGACCTATGCTCAGAAATAGCCATCAACTGCTGTTCCCCTATTAACACATGGAGATGTAATTACTGCAGCAGTAAATCCCCACCAAGCTGCCCCTCACCCTACACCCCACTAGAAGCCCTTAATGTTTCTCACTTGCTCACCGAAGGTAGGGAGCCCCTGTGCGAAGAGGCAGGAGAGGCAGTATTCCCCTGCATCATCCCAGCCTTCCGCGGGATCCAGGACGAACAGGAGGGAATCAGCAACTTTTGCCAGGTCCAGGACAGTGTAAAGGTCCCCTGCGAGTAAAACGCCCCCGGTACTGGCTCTGTGCTAGGGCACTGAGCCAAGACCCACACCGGCCGCAGCTCCTCCTCACCTGCCTGAGCTGTCAGGAAGCGCCAGCGCTGCTTGAGTCGGGGGCAGAGCAGCGCGAAGCCGCCAGCCCTGCCCTGCTCCAGGCGGACCAGAGCCGAGTCCTGGCTCTGCAGCAGGCGCAGCGCGTCCTGGGCTGCGGCTCTGCAGTGCAGCGGCACCACGACCACGAGGTGCGGGGGCCCGTCCCGGCTGCCCAGGCCCCGCTTCTCCGCCATCACCTAAGGGCAGAGCCGCAGCGTGACCCCCTCCGGTCCGATCCCGCCCGCCCGGATCCACACCGGATCCCTCCACGGCGCAACCCGACCCTAGGAACGCTTCGTTGTTCCAAACCCAACCGAGCCGGGCGCTCATCCCCCTCCCGATCCCCCCCTCCATGCCACAAACACCCCCTCGGCCCTCACCGCCTCCTTGCGCTGCCGCCGGAGCTGCAGCCCCTGGTGCCGCCGGTCCACCCGGCTGAGCTCGCGGAGCCGCCGCCGCGGCTGGGCCTTGACGGACACGCGGCCTGCGGGGAAAGAACGATTCAAGGCGGGCCGGGGCCAGGAACCGGGCCGGGCAGGGAGCCGGGAGCCGCCTCACCTCCGGCGCGGCGCTGCGAGGCCCCGCTGTGCTTGCCGCCCTTGTGCGCCTTGTTTTGCTGCTTCAGCGGCCCGGCCCGGTGCGCGCCCGCCGCCGCCATGCTGCTGCCTCCTCCTCCGCCTCCTCCTCAGGGCTTCCGCTTGCGTCACATCCGGCACCGAGGGCAACGGCGGGAACGTGGTGAAGACGAAGATGGCGGCGTGAGGTAAAGGGATGGGGGAGCCGTGGTGGGGATGAGCGGGGAGCGCGGCCGTCCCGAGAGCTCGCTCCTGGTTAGTTCCGTGTACCGGTATCTACACACGAGGGAAGGAGCAGGGCGGGGGAGGCTCAGCCCCGCTCCATAGAGGTGGATGGAGCAGGAACGCTCCTGGCCCCGTTTGTCACTGAGCGGCTGTGCTCAGGCTGGAGGCCGGCGCTGTACCCATCTGGTGGAAGGCCCCTGGCAGAGCCCGAACCCCCAGGATAGGGAGATAACTGAAACAGGAGAGGTTTAGAGTGGATACAAGGAAGAAATTCTTTCCTGTGAGGGTGCTGAGGCACTGGAATGGGTTGCCCAAGGAAGCTGTGAGTGCTCCATCCCTGGCAGTGCTCAAGGCCAGGTTGGACAGAGCCTTGGGTGCCATGGTTTAAGGTGTCCCTNCCAAGGAAGCTGTGAGTGCTCCATCCCTGGCAGTGCTCAAGGCCAGGTTGGACAGAGCCTTGGGTGCCATGGTTTAGCGTGAGGTGTCCCTGCCCATGGCAGGGGGTTGGAACTGAATGATCTTAAGGTCCTTTCCAACCCAAACCATTGTAGGATTCTGTAACATTCCCTGTTTGTTACTGCAAGCTCCCCCCTCTCCCAGTCATATTGAGCAGCAGGATTCAACATTGACAGCAGGGTGCAAGTGCCAGGAAAACAAAGACCCAAGGAGAGACCGGGCAGCTGCTCCCAACAGGGACTGATGGGGGAAACCGCAGGTCTACGGGTTCTGGTTCCTGTGAACTGGAGGCATCATCCCCCCTCCGTCCCTTTTCCCCCCTGCAGATGCAGCAGCAGCACCGGGCCTGGGCTGTTCTTTACTGAGCCTTTCCTACCCCTAAAAGCCGGCCAGATTCTAATAAAAGCATTTTACATAGCGTGGCCTGCAGACAGGATGGACGACCCAAAGCAAGAGCCAGCGACGCATAGAGCGAAGCAGGAGTCACTGAGCCTCTGCACAAGTACCCACTGGCACATGAGTCTCTCCCGTTGTCGTTTCCAAAGGGTGTCCATTGGCTATGGCAGCCCCATAGCGCTGCCAAACACAAAGGGGCTGCTCAGAGAGCACTCAGGGAAGAACTGGGATACTTCTCAGCAGTCCTGTGGGTTAGTGACACCTCAGTGCTTCAGCAAGGCCAGGGAGAGGAGCAAGGTTTGGTGCTTCCTGCCAAGGGGAAGCACTGCCTCTGTCCCAGTGAGTCACCCAGAAGCCTGGAAACCCAGAGACAGCCTGAAGGGTCCCTTCCAAATGTCTGGAATACTGCTGAGAGTTGCTGTGGCTTGAAGAGCAAGCTAACACTGAGCTGCACTGTGGGCTCTTCTGAGAGCCCTGGGCCTGTAAAAGCAGAATTCCAACAAATCCACATCAAAAGCTCCCAGGTATTTCAGTGACCTCTGCACAGACACCCAAAACTGACAACCCAACAGCAGGAGCTAAACCAAGCACGGCCTCACCACAGCTGACAGCACCACGGGTTAAAACTCTTCCTGCCAAAGCAGAAACTTCCAAGGAAATGCAGTTACAGCCACAGGGAAAGATGCTGCAGCACTGGGATGTGCATCCCTGTGTCAGGATAGGGCCTTCACCTCTCCTGCACCATCAACACAAAGCTTACACAGGCACAAGACAAACAGCAGCTCCTCAGCACCTCCTGCTCCCCCCTTCTGTCTCTGTTCTCCAACACAAGAGGCTTCACATGGCCACAGCCCAGCCAAGCTGGGTGATGAGGAGTGGAGCTCCTCCATGTGCTGCCTGAACCCCAGAGAGCTGCTGAGCTCACATTCCTGCTCCCTAAACCAGCTTTCCTGAAGCACTTCCCACATAGGAAAAAGGTGAGGGAGCAACAAGCCAGGGCAAGCTGGATGCAGGAACCAGGCCTGGGTTTGTAAAGGAAGAACTGGTTGCAACTGGAAGGACCAGTTTATTAGAGAAACCTCACATTGCAGAGAATTCACAACACATTGGAAAGGGTCCAGTCCTGCTGGGGCAGCTGCGCTTCAGCAGCTCCGATCTGTGTCCCCCAGCTCCAACCCCAGCAGGCACCCCAAAGGGAAGGGTTAACTGGAACACAGCTTATGGTTACAAGCAGCCTGAGCGAGCCAGGATTAAAGTTCAGATAAAGCCTCCCCGTTAGAGATCAGTTAAAACAAAAATGGGGTTCGAATGTTTAAAAGCTCCGTGGTGGTGGCTGCAGCGGAATGGGGAGGCCAAGGTCTACATCACACACAGGCCCATGGGTCTCCATTCGCTCTGCTCTACCAGTGAAGGCCAGAGGGGGGGGTCTTCTCATCTTTGTTGCTTTCCAGAGAGAAGGGTGGGATTCGGACATCAAAGTGGGAGCCATCAGGCCTCTCAAATCGGAAAGTACCCCTGCAAAACAAGAGCACAGATCACAGCCGGGCTCAAACCTGGTGTGGGGGGGTCCTATAGATAACCACTACTGCGGTAGTAAATGCTGCTTACCACATATGACCACTGGATGCCTGCAGGGAGACATGGCTGCTGTACTGAAATGCTGGCTGCTCTTTGGATAGAACTGGCTCCTGAGAAGACAAGAAGAGACCACTCCGCATCAGCAGTGATCCATCAGCAACGGGTCTTGGTGTTTCTCCACAGACAAGGAATTTATAGAGCAAGAGAAACAGGGAGATTCACACCTGAGTATTGCTGTCAACTGCACAGCAAACAACTCACCCAGTATCACTCTGGTTTTCCCATTACTGGTCATTTAAGATCATTCTCTAATACTCAGTGTGAAGCTTTGAGCACTGCCAGGGATGGGGCAGCCACAGCTTCACTGGGCACCCTGTGCCAGCACCTCAGCACCCTCATAGGGAAGAGCTTCTGTGTAAGAGCTCTGCTCAGTCTCCCCTGTTCGGCCAGGTTCAAGCCATTCCCCTCGGGCTATCCCTACATCCCTTGTCCAAAGCCCCTCTCCAGATTTCCCGCAGCCCCTTTAGGCACTGGGAACTGCTCTAAGGTCTCCCCTTAAGGAGCCTTCTCTTCTCCAGGCTGACCAGCCCAGCTCTCTCAGCCTGTCACTAACAACAGATTTAAAGCTCCCGAGATGCTTTTTCATTGCCATTTCCCCATTCCACCTAGTTCTGCTGCCCACCAAGCAGCTCCCTGGCAAATGAACCCAAGTGAGAGGCCTCCAGCAAAGAGCTGCACATCCCAAAGGACACTCCACAACACTCACCCTTCCTACCACGCCGCGGCCCCTCACTGTTTCCAAGGTGCCCGACAGGCTGAATATCCTCCAGTGCCGCTCTCGGAGCTGCACCACTTCACTGTCCAGGTTCTCCAAGCGGATACAGTAGCGCCACTGGACACAAGAGACTGGTATCAACAAGGGGAATCAGCTGCAGACAGTGGATAACCCATAACCGATGCTGGGGAACATCATCGGATGTTTCTCCCTCAGAGCTTATCACACAGCAGCGATGCCACAGCAAATCGGCTCCTTCCCTTTTAGTTGCTTGGTAAAACAAAAGGCACTTACCCAATAGACATGGGAATTCTGGGCTTCCTGTCAAGAGAAACAAAAGACTTCAGCAGCTGCCCTTCAAGCCTCAGTGCCAAAACCTCTTCAGCTGTCAGCACAGCACAAGCAGAGGGGCTGTCTCCATGCCAGGCTGACACAGCCAACTCACATGAGCACAGACAGCTGCTCTCCCAGCAGTTACCACCTGGCACTGGCTCTGCTCTAGACATGGAATCATGAGGTGGGAGATACGCAGGGATCTTGTGACCATGGAGGGTTCATCTCCACGTTAATCACACACTGCACATCTAGAAACACCCGTTTGTTTGCCTTCAGGCACCTGATTTCCTGACAGGGTTAGGGCAAACAGCAGTTGGGCTCCCCAGAACTTGCAAATCCACACCAGGCTCTGAGACAGCTCTGCTCAGCTGGGCTTGGAAACCAAACTGCTGCAGCAATTCCCAGCCCTCCCACTCCGAAGTATTGGAGCTTCGTCATTTTGGATGGTCCAGATGAAGTTCTTAAACTATAGAGAGGACATGGTTAGCAGCTAAATCCAGAAGGCTTTAGCTAAGCCCACATTAGAGCAAGGAAACAGGGAGAGACACCCATCACCAGGCAGGACAACAGACACTCATTACAGATGGCTTTGATGCCACTTTACACACACGCCACTGAGGCAGTAAAGGACCAATTCAGAACCCTTCCTAAACCATCTTGCTAACACTGTCCTGCAGAACAGGACCATTTCCCAGCCTCCAAATAACAAGGAAAAGCCAACGTGCAGGCCCTGTTTTCCAAACCTCTATGATAAAACAACGTTCATACCTGTGCTGGACATGGGGACAATGAATCACAACTGTGATTCAAAGGTCATTTCACCAGTAAGCACGTTAAGCAGATCACAGAGCTACCACCAACACATCCCCCAGACCTACCCTCATGCCCATATAGAACGGGATGACTGTGACTCGGATGTTCTCTGTGGTTTCTCGGTGCACATCAGAGAGCTCTAACCAGGGGTGGTTCTTCTCCTGCCATGCACACAGCGTATCCCTTGCTACAAAAGGTGGAACTGTGGAAGGGAAAGAGGAGAGCTCAGGAAGGAGGGGTCACTGCATCTGCAGTGGTCTCCCCTCAGAGCAACTCCTTCAACAGTTACAGAATCTACTTGGAGTAGGTTTTACTGTAACCCAAAGCAGACCATGATCTCTGTACCGTACCCAAGGAGTTGTGGGTACCTGTTATAAAACACCAAAAGCATCTGGCTCTAAAGAGCTCCCTCTGAAGGCAGAAATTACCTTTCGTTTGGTCGTACATGAGAAACCTCTCAAAGAGCTCATGCTGGATGGGCACTTGATCAGTGGAGCTGTAGGGGAGGATATCTTCATGGCTTACGTAGTCTAAACCTGAAAAAGAAACCCCAAAAGCCACTGAGCTTCCCCAGTGGGAAGCAGCTTAGAAGTCTCCTGGCAGAAAACCGGATCCCACTACTGAGAATTACAGGATCCCAGCCTGGTTTGGGCTGAAGGAACCTTAAAGCTCACCCAGTTCCACCCCACTGCCACGGGCAGGGGCACCTTCCCCTAGAGCAGCTTGCTCCAAGCCCCTGTGTCCAACCTGGCCTTGAGCACTGCCAGGGATGGCGCAGCCACAGCTTCTCTGGGCCCCCTGTGTCAGCACCTCAGCACCCTCACAGGGAACAGCTTCTGCCTCAGAGCTCAGCTCAGTCTCCCCTGTTCAGGCAGGTTTAAGCCATTCCCATTGTCTTGTCCCTACAGGCCCTTGTCCCAAGCCCCTCTCCAGGTTTCCTGCAGCCCTTTCAGGCACTGGAGCTGCTGCTTCAATGGCAGAAGGCGACTCCTGACTCTTCTGAGCTCACCTCACACCAACCCACGTCTCCAGAGGCTGCCGGTGCCGTGCGCTCACCTGGGATGGCATAGAGGGCTCTGCTGTCATCGTGGTTCGCCAGGAACGTCACTGCCTCCGTCTGCGACCTCTGGGACTGAGGAAAAGGAGCTTTATGTCTTTGCATGGGGAGGGCTGAGTCCCCACAGTGCAGGTCACTGTTGTGCTTTGGGAGGGGTGTAACCTCTGCTGGATTTAACCAATCCACCTACATCTCCCTTCCATTCCCCTGGACTAATTCTCCACAGCAACAGCATTTTCAGTGCTGTAACTCACATGCAGAGTGACCTGGATGCGAGAGGAGGACTGCCAACAGGCTGGGGAAAGGAGGCTGGAAAGGGAAAACCTGATGCAGAAAACAGTCCTATGACATTCCAGATTCTTTCCCAGGGAAAACATGTCTTGAAGAACAAATCTGTCCCTATATTCCAAGCCATCCAGTCAGCCATCGGAGCCATTTGCTCGCAGTGCCTGTCCATCTGAAGCATTCACACAGCAGGTATTTGAGTTTCAATACCAAGATTGTTACTTACTATATGTGGACAATCCCGGGCATCTATTAACACCTGATAGTAAGTGTGTGTTTTGCCCTTGACCTCTTTGGAACCATGGCCTGCTGCGTTCTCGCTCCTAAGGAGAAAAGCAGAGCACTGAGCTGAAGCCCCCTCCTGTCACCAGGCCCAAGAGAGGCAACACATTTCACAGCTTGTAACATTCAACTCCATGCCTGGTAAACCCGGGTCAGCCACCCCTTAACAGAGGAGCTGAGCTGACAATCAATGGGGTTTGTCACAGGTACGGCTGTTCCCAGATGCCTCAGAATTCCTTCATGCTCAACCCCGTCTCCTGTTTGGGATAGGTGTTTCCACTGTGCCCTGATTCTCTCTTTGGTTACTCCTCATTCCTTGCCTCCAACACTGGCCAGGGAGGAAGAGTGGAGATCTTTTGGCACGGTGGCTATTGGGCCAAGCCAGCATCTCTTCCTGCTGGCATTCCCTGTGATCCCAGCCTGCTGTCCCTCCTCCACACTGTTTCTGGCATCCCCCTGCATTTAAGTCCCTGCGTACATCCTGCTGTTGCCCTAACTCTTGCGGGAAGAGCTGCTTTGCTCCCAGTACCTTAAAGGGCTACAGGAAACCTGGAGAGGGGCTTTAGACAAGGTCCTGTAGGGACAGGGCTGGGGAGGCAGCTGGCAAACCCTGGTGCTCTACAGAAGCCCCAGGCTGCAGGAGCCTGGTCCCAGCTCAAAGAGCAGCACGGGGCGGGGGGGGGATGTCTTTATATGAATAAATGCCAGGAACGTGACTTTACTCACACTCATCCTCCCCATTTCCATCCTGTCTCCCGGTAACATGCAATTCATCCTCATGCACCACCTCTCCTCTAAGCACCTCTCTTCTATTCACATTCATGCAGAACAGCCCCATACCATGGTCCTTAAAGTGTCTTGTTTCCCCCAAGCAGGAATCTCACTACAAAGTGTCAATGGAAGGGTCCAACAACAAATACACCAGCACAATTCCTTACTTTTCTGTGACAGGAGAAGCTACATCCCGGTCGTAGAGCCTGGCTTGCCAGGGAAACAGGACTATTCCTCGATAACCAAACACGCTGTGAAGGAAGAGCTGAAAAGAAGCAGTAATCGCAGCTGAACACACAGCAAGCTGGAATCAACTCGGATACAACACAAAACAGGAAGCCAGAAGCCCTTTGCTGGTGAGATTTAAACAGAGCTGTTAACTGAGATGTAACTGGGAATGTTTATAAAGGGCATGGACACATGGGATGGGAATACAGGGACCCGCAGTGCGTGAACCCAGAGCAGGAACAAAGAGAGGACAGAAACAGTCTGGGATGAGAGAAGTCAATGTCACCGTTATCCCATGAAAGCAAATAACTAAGGCAGTGATAAGGTGACAGAGCAGCAGGAGAGCAGTGCTTGGAGCACGGCAATGGCCATGAGCAGCGAGCAGAGCCAGGTCTGTCTCAGCTGTTGATTCCCAAGCTTAGGGACGATCCCTTCTGCTCCTGAAGGGAGAACCCCTTCCATGAGCCCCGCGGCACAGACGCCGCTCGTGGCATGCTGCTGGGACAAAGAGCAGACACAGCAGAAACGGGGAGCAGGACCCGGGGCTCCAGCACAGCGGCCTCCTCACGGCACCGGCTCCGTGCCTTACCTGCCCGGTCTCGTATTTGCCGTGCTGCTTCGGCGCCTCGAACACCCCCACGGTCTCCAGCACTTTGCCCTCTGCACGGTTCCTGGGGGCACGGGGGGGGGTTGGAACCGGACCCAGGCTTGGG
>NDXB01001785.1:96420-120183 GCA_002631895.1 Agapornis roseicollis | reverse complement strand
AGCAACTTCACTCGCCAGCTCCTTCAGGACCCGCAGATGAACTTTTTTGGGTCCCAAAGTTCTTCATGCATATTGTATTACTTGGTGCTCCTAAAGACTTGTTGCCAAAAAATACTAGCTTGATGCAGAAGCAGCGAGCGTTGCTTCCCCCTTCTCTTCCCTGCTTCATCAGATCAGCACATGTACACAGACACACACACACACACACACACATGGATGCAGAAAGAGGCTGGGCTCTGGAGCACAAAGGTGCTCTGGTTTTAACCTGGAGACGAGCAGGGCACCTCCTGTAAGCTGGGAATGGCTCCAGGGGAGGAAAGCAGGTAGTAGGGAGAAGCATGAAGTAGTTTTTGCTAGTTGCTTCTGTATCGTTAGTTTCCCATGGCATATCTTCCCACAGCAGCCCTCACAGCACCTCCTTTTCCTTTGCCCTCTGCCCGGCATGGGCAGTGCAGTGCTGGTGTAACTCCGTTGGCTTGAGGAGGTCAAGGAAGTAAAGGAAGAACCTCTGTAACTGCAAGCGAGTCCCATTTTTACAGCTCTGCTGGTTTAAGAAGTTGATTTGTGTTTCCCTAAACGTCAGTGGAGAAAAGCTATAGATGGGTACAGTACTGTGACAGTCCAGTCACCTAGCCTTGAAATAGTACTGTGTGTTATTTTATTCTTCTGACATAATCACAAGAGACTTTAACTGATGCTGCTCTTCTTCCAGTGCTGAGTAAACTGCTTCTTAGTTTTGGTATCGTGGCAGACAGGCTGTTTGAAGAGTAATTACCAGTCAATTAGCATCCTATACCAGGAGCCTAAGTCAAATACACTTTCCAAAGGGCTTAAGGTTAGAAATGAACTGTAAGAAAACAGTATTGATTTTTTTAAATGAAGAATGCAGAATTGAACGGATAGAGGTCCAGTACAGAACTGACCCAAGGAAGCAATCTTTAAACAGGAATATTCTCTAATTCAACACTGGAGAAGTAAAGAAAACAAGCAGAAGGATTCATTTTCAGTTGACCTGCAATAGCAAAGTCATTCACTTTCCAAATAGGATTAAACTTGTTCCTTCAGCCATGACATGCGAAAAGATCATGGTTATAAATTCTGTCTGCCGTAATGAATTGAAAGTGTCTGAGTTTGTAAGCAGTACTTGCTGATAGGCAGCTAGATTTGAGCAAGGGTTTAACACTAAAATTAGCTTCTACTAAACAAAAAGTACAGAGAAGGTGGCAGCAGTGACAGACTTAAAGGCATAAAAACACTTTATTGTTAGATGAAAGCTGAGTACAGCTACAAATAAATAGTGGTTATAGCCCTGTTATGTAGATAACTTGCCTCATTCCTGGGTGAGGGTGAGCACAGAACTGGAAAACAGCATTTCTTTGGGTTTCTCAGTCATATTTCAACAAGAATAAATATTGTTACATAAATGAAGAAAAATCAAGCGTTTCTGTGGTATTGCTTTTAATATGTAAGAAAATGGAATTGAAGGAGACTTCACTGAAATCAATTTCAACATACATCAACATGACTCCACTGCTGTCCATGAAACGACGTTGGTGTATTTCGTAAATTGAGATAAAAGCTGTGCTCTGGAGTTACTTAATAACCTGAACTCAGGCTTGCGTCTTGCATGAAATGGTTGATGCTTACAGAACTCGGTGCAGTTTAGAAATCTATTTTTCCCACATGTATGCGCTTGGTGAACAGTTTCAGGCGTGTTTCAAACGTGCTAATTGCCAAGAACAAAATCTCAAGGGCTGAAAGAGGACTAATGGTTGTGACTAATGTGCGATTCATTTTCATTGATAAGGTACCCAGCTGAACACTGTCCAAGATTTAGAGTAAATAAATATTAGCAAAATATAGTGTGAGCTAAACAGAGGAATGAAAATATAATAGCTTCTTAAATTGCCACAGGGTTAACGTATAATTAGTTTGCTAATTCAATTACAAACCTACAAATGGCCTGAAAAATGCTCAAAGGGGAGAAGAAGGCAGGTGCCAGCAGGGATTAGCCAGGGTTACTGGTAATTATGAGGTCTCTTAACTGTGTTAGATACATTTAAAAACCTCCTTTATAAACCCAGCACGTGTTGAAACTCAGCAGGTTCTCCTCTTGCTTCACCTTTCCCTTGCTTCAGAATTGCTGTCATTGGCCTCACTCTTTTCCAGCTCCATGTCCTATTGCAGCTGGAATGTGGGCTGCTTTTTCTGCTTGCACCATGCTGTTCTACATGTATGAGATGCTTATTTTGATCGCATAAATAAAAGAGATTAAGTCTTGTTTACAAAGTGCTCTGAGTACCTGAAGCACCAGAAAGCTCCCAATATCAGAATCACAAACATAAATCGTGGAAAAAATGCTTTTTCTGTCCCAGGTTTCCTAGGACAGGCAGTTTATAAAGCCGGAATATTGCTGAAACTGCCTTTTAAGCGGTGAACCTGCTCCACAATGCTCTATATGCACAGATAAATGTAACTTCTGGATTAAAAAAACCCCAAACAAACAGAGAACAAAAAAAACCCTGCCTGTTTGCTTTGTATTTTAAACAAATTGTGGTGTAAGAAAGTGTCTTGTGAGTATCAGATGCCATGATTTATTGTTGTTCTTTTGTATTGTTGTTACTATGTGAGTTATGTTTTACATGCCTATTGTTTGGAACCATAATAAACCTTGATCCATCTATTAAAGAAAGACTTAAAAAGAAAAACCAACAACTACAAATTAAAGTAAAGTAAAATAAAAACCAAACCTAAAGCATTGGTGTCAAAGGAAATTAATTTCCTGGCTGGCTTGTGTTTTTCTCTGAGGCAGATATTGATGAGTGTGCAGAGGGGATCATTGAGTGTCACAACCATTCACGCTGTGTTAACCTCCCAGGGTGGTACCACTGTGAGTGCAGAAGCGGTTTCCATGACAATGGAAGCTACTCTCAATCTGGAGAGTCCTGTGTTGGTAAGCAATGATCAGCAGAGTGTTTTCTTTCTTACCTCTTTCTGCATGGTGTTACAGAGTGACTGTTGAGACACTGTCGTGAGCAGTTTTCCTCTGTTTAAGGCTGAAACGTGAATGCAAGCAAGCGTGTCTGTGTTTGTCAGTACCCCTGGACACGTAGTGGGGGTTGTCATCGAGCTGTCACAGCTTTGAGTGGTTATTACAGGAAGGAGACAGTTGGAGAGCAAAAGTTTGACTTACCTGCGCTTCACCATTTATCATCATGCGTTGCTGTAAAGCCTGAAGTGAAAGTAGGCTTTCTGGGGAGCATCATAGACCACGAGAGGGGAAGAGCTGGTTTTCCATTTTCCAAGTCCAGCAGAGAGATACGAGAACACATTTTGGGGTGTGTTGCTTTGATTTGTTTGGTTTCCATGGTTTGGCATCTTCATAGTTTTCTGCTAGAATTGTGCAAATGGCATCAAGCTCTTTATGCATCAGATTTGCAGAATAAGGCCCTAAGATCATGAAGGGAGATAAATTTGTAAAGGGTGAAGAGTTTGTCGGTTGTTTTTGTCGGAGGAGGACGGATGTTCCATGAGGACCCACTGTTAACCATACTGACAGATACATTTCAAACCCTGATGTTTAGTGTAAAGCGGAACTAAGAATTGGTTAAAATGACAGAGAGATAACACTGCACATTCTAGCTAAAGCTCTGGTTCTTGAACACTGGCTTCCATCATGTTGCAGAGCTCGTTTGCATGCAGAGCATTTAGAGTCAGGGCTAGTGTCATTCACTCAATTTCAGATAGAGGAGGGTTCATCTGCTTAGCAACAGTATTTTGTCCTCGTATGTTTTACAGACTGAAATCCTAGAGGTGGATTTGGGCCATTGCTTTTTGGTGTGTTTTGAAATGCTGCTTCTTCCTCCCAGAAAGAGGAGAATATTAAATAGGTATACAATATTACTGAAGAATAATAAACAGGCAAAGCAGAAAAAATATTAAACCCTCCCCCAAATAATAATAATAAATTATAGTAACAACAACGTATGAAAATCATAAGGCAGTGGGAGGGAGCACTCGGCTGTCACAGATTGCCCAAAGCCATGGCAGCTGGGTTCTTCTGCTGGATGCATTTATGTATCTATTGGTTACCTCCTTTCTCTCTGTTTATGTATAGGTGTCTTGGAGCTGAGTCATTGCTTGCAGTGTCTCTGCAGTGCTTGCACAACCTTTCAAAATGACATCTATTTGGGAAGTATTGGAATACCTCAGTGCTTCTCAAAGCTTCATGCTCATTGACTAGGAGAAAACAGTGGCGATTGTCACCTGGCAAGGAACAAATGTGTAAATCAACAGATGTGGGGGGAAGGTCGTAATATTGCACCAGAGTTTAGGTCATAGGGATATATGACTTAGCCACACCACTTCAAGCTTGGGAAAATGCTTTTGTTGTTCACAGTATCAACCAAAGGCAGCTTTGGAAAGGAAATATACTTCTCTGGCCATACTTTTATAATAGACGTCATCTTCATAAGGTGATGGTGAGCAGGCTTAAATGAAGGGAATGTCTAATATCTTTTTAAGAGCACTGCTTGCAGACAAAAGACAATTGCTGTACTAAGGTGCTAGCAAAGCTTGCTTGGCAATTAAAACACAGAGCTGGAGTTGCTGGGTTGGCTTTGTTGTTGTTGTTGTTGTTGTTTTCTTTTTTAATAGGAGCTTTGCTACACTTGAAGGTAAACAAACAAAAATACTTTATAGACAGCTAGGAGCTGTCATATGATATGTATCCCAGTATTAACTGCTCTCTACTGATACCATACTGAAGCAGCTGCCATACACTGTTTTTTTCCCAGCACTAAGTGCTTGTTGCCAAATATTGCTGCCCCATAGGATAATCATTGAACAAACCCTCACCACTGAATTTTCAGTGATAACCTTTAAGATTATCAGAACCAAAAGAAGGGGAAAACTGGCGAAGAAATGCTGTATTCTGGGAAGGTAATAATGCCCCGCAAAGCTCACTTCTACCTGCAGCTGAAAAAGAAAAGCAATTGAAATTATGCTTTATAATTTCTCCCTGTCTTTAAGTGAGACACTTCCAGTCTGTTCAGAGCTGTCCAAACCCTGGGGCGCAGAATTCCCAATTCCGTATTTTTCATGATGTTCCATGTTTCTGAGTCTCTGCATTGTGACTTGCAGGCACAGGAGGAAGAGCACCCAAGGCAGCAGTCCCTCTCAGTTGTTACCCTTTTTTTTCTATTATTCAAGAATCAGGGCCAGTTTTGTAAGGAAATTTAGCTCCTCCCACCAAAACCCACGGACAAAAATACACCTTTTCTTAGAATTAAGACGTTGTTTTAGTTCTAGCAGTCTTTCTTCTATAAGATGGTTTATTTGCTCCCCCTTTTTGAGCCTCCCTTCTAGGTCTTGAAGGACCTGCTCCGCTTGCGGTGCCATTCTAATGCTCCTAGTGATTGCTTCAATGGTTGGGGCATCTTTACCACAATACGCTGGCAGAGCCAACAGCCATGTTTGCAAGTTAGCAATGTATTCTGCCTCAATAGATTCACCCCAAGTCAAAGCATTAGCGTGCACCAAAGCAATCCTTTGGCTTTCTGGATATTGTCCTCCTGAATGTTATGCAGTTCGTAAGTTACAGCTGCTATGCTTCCTGGAATAGGAAAATTCAGATCAACATTAGAAATAGCTTCCTGAATCCTTTCAAAAAGGGATTTCCAGTCTTCCTGAGGATTGTAGTAGTCACTAGGTTTGGCAGGAGGAGTTGTTAGAGAAGCATCTAATTGCCTAGCAGTGCTCAACATCTGATTCAAGGCAATAGTTGTTCCCCAAAACCCCTGTATTACATCTAAATAATGATCCCCCAAGGCATGTGAATGTTTCTTGAATCATTGTTAAGAAAAGGAGTCAAGACAACTTATTCTGTTTCAGGAAAGAAGTCATCAGGAAGTTTTTCAATACGAGACAAAGGTTGAATAATTACAGGATCCATATAGAACCGAGAAACAATACAGATTTCAGTATCACAAGGTACAGCATAAAGCAACAGCAAATACAATCATAAATATACCTTGGTTCCGAGCTCCCATGGAGGTGTTTGTGGGAGAGACAAAATACACCATGTATTTTGTCCTACAAGGTTGTAGCCAGACCTCGCTGCAGGTTAGAGTAGCTGTTGCAGGGAAATGAGAGCTTGGGTGATGGTGTGACTCCATAGCCTGTGAAAGAAAAGTCTGTGTGCTTTAGTATCCCACAAAAGTTGGGTGCAGCCGTGCTTGAGACTCAAGTCTGAATGGATTTAAAATCAACTCCTGAGGCTTTCATATATTCCATAGTACGCTGCAGTGTTGGCTGTTGCCTAGATTAGAAAGTAAGAGAAAAGGAAGTTTGTTCTTAGTTTATTGTGCCCCTTTTCTATGTAAATCAAAAAGCTAGACCCATTCTTTGAAAATCTTCCTATGTGCCTGAAAACTGCTTTTCTGTTGTTTGTATCAGAGTATCCCCAGACCTGTTCTGCCCATAGGATTTCCTAAAGCTCCTGATATGAGAGTCTGTCTGTGGGTTTTATCCTGAGCAGTAAAATTCTCATTCTTACTTTATTTAGTAAATTGTGATTCTTGTCTTCTTAGAGAAAGGTGCATTACATGTCTTCCAGGTAATTCTTTTCAGTCATTCCTATATTTCTAGAAAGCATCAGTAAATCCTATATTCAGAATCTAATTTACTGCGCAGTGCTCTTTAATAGACCATTATGCCTCTGTAGCATGAAAGTACTATCATAAAATACTTTCCAACTAAAAGTGAGTCTGTTTAGAAATTTTCCTTTTCTCCATGATGACTCCAAATAACTTTGATTTAGAAAGAAGGTAAATACATTAAGTGACAAGTTGCCTGTGAAAAATGATTTATCAAAACAGAGTTTAGTGAACTTGTATATACATTGGCTTGGGAGCCCAGCATGCATTTTTCATGTTAACATTATACTGTAATGGTTTAATGTACCAGAACAGTTAAAATTAGCACATTAGTAGGATTCTTTCTTCTGCAACAGCTTATCATGATATTACAGAGCACTACACTGCATGACTTGCTTGCACACATTTATTATGGTGCTGTAGAAAAATAATACCATTAAAACCTGAATAGCCTTGAAAACTAAGCAGTGAAGCTAGTGATTGGTTTGGAATTCCAGTGAAACTGAGTTAATGAACCTGTGTTGCTATGTACAGTCATGCTTGTCTCCTACCCCATTCACATACAGTGGCCGTGGGACCCCTCATGGTATCTGAGGCAAATTACTTGTTGTTACAGCCAAAAAGAGTGGAAAAGGAAATTGCATCTCTGGGGACTACCTCTGGGGATTCCATTTTGATTCTGGTTTCTTGTCTGCCTGTGTTACCAGGCTGTCTTATTGTGCTTTGAGAGTGTATTGAGAAACGAACACATCTCAGGTGGTTAGTTTTCTTTCTTTTCCCATACACAAAATGAGACGAGTTGCACTGGAGCTAAAATACATATGGCTAGTTATGTGCTGCCATGCATTTGTTTGAAGCAGCACAGGTTGGGAGTGTAAAAGAATGAGGTTTTATGATAACCCTGTGCAATGTTTGAGGTGGCATCTCTCAGCAACAGTCGCTTTGCTGTTGGCTATACATTGTTGATAGAAAATAGCATAAAGCTGGCATTGCAAGCAAGTTTCTGCTTCTGGTAATTTCCAGTATATCCTCACTTTTCCTAGGAAGGGAACTATGTGAGGTGGGAAAGTAAAGCTTTGCCACCTCTCCTTGGGTTAATTGATAGCTTTTGCCTTAGATTATCTCAATAGAATGAATAAGAGTGAAAAGTCCTATTCCACCTGTGAAGATGAGATTGTTTTCATGAAAGAATTTACACACACCCCCCAAACTCAAGAGAAGATACATTATTTCGTGCTGCATATAGGGAAAGACTATGTAGTCCTTTGCTATTTCACATATATACTTGACCATTGTTCTTTGAAGTTGCTTGATTTATAAATGAATATTTCATCTTCCTACCTAGTGCTGTTATAATGGGAAACAAGATTTGGGTACGATTTTGCCTTGCCCATTATTAAACGTCCCAGTTTTGGGCCCGCATCTTCCGAGAGCAGCTGTGGAAAGCAAATGAAACCTGAGGGGAATGTGAGGAACTTGAGCTGAGCAAGGATTTGAATCGTAGAAAAATAATCTGTATGCTAAAGTATTGTCACTGAGTTTTCATATTCATGAGAAGACATTGGTTTGGACATTTTCAGACTTTTCAACAGCTGAGCAGACATATTGATTCCAGTCATTAAGAGAAATTTCACGTTAAATAGGAATGTTTTCTTCCATGTTTCGCACAGCTGTCTGCATGCCGATCTCATGTTGATCCGAGCAAATCCATTTGATCTCTATTAAACTGAAATATTTCTGTAAGCTAACTTGGAGCTAACAATAGAGGAGAATTTGTCTGGGTTTTTTCCTTCCCCACTTCCTCCTCCTTCCACCCAATCTGATTCGAGGCTGAAAGACTGAAGGGAACAAAAACATGTTACACTTGGAACTTCATTTCCTCATGACTGGGAATAATATTGGCTGTTTGTCATGACTTTTAGAAATGGAATCAGCGACAAGAAGAAACTGCCAAAGGGATGTTCTCAGAAATGAGCTCTATTAAAAGTTCAGCGGGAAATGAGTGCAGTGTCTCAGCCTTTTGTATTTGATTAATGACTGAAACTTTTAAATAAGAAATGCCATAAAATAATAGGAAACCATCATTTGCATAAAGAACATTAAAAAAAAAGGAACAAACTGAGCCGCAGTTAGGAATTGATGTTCACACTGTTACTCAGCTTTGCTTGATTGGCTTCTTTGTCAAGAATGTCCCATTTACCTGTTTGGGCTACTGTTCATGAGGCATCCTTTTTGTGCATGCTAAACAGAGAACAGTGTGTTCTTCCCTTTTGGATATGTAGAACAAATTAAGTTGGCTTTGTCCAATGTGAACAGCTCTTAGTACTGAGAATATGAATAATGTTAGTTTCTGTAATTGCTAACATCTGGCTTTCCATAAATCTGTTAAATTACATGGAAGCAGAATTAGATTTCTGCGTCATAAGTAGAGCAATTACATAGAACTCTGTAGGCAATATTGCTTTGTATTCATCTGTGAAGTCCTTTTAGTTTTGAAATGTGAAAGCTACGCTTCTAATGTGCACTGCGATGCTACTACATCCTATGTGTGTATATATATATATGCATACATATATATATATGTATATATACACACTCTGTTCAAGCAGCGTTTAATATGGTGGGGATGATGATGCTTGTAGAAATCGCCAAAGTGAATGCTTCATTTATACTTTTGTCTTCAATGTACAATACCATTCAAAGTTTATTGAAAGGAAAATGGGATATTTTAGAGAATATTTCAAGCCTTTCGGTAGCTGTTTGCATATAATTCATTTCATACCAGTTCATTCATAGCTCTGTTCATTTCACTCTTCATGGTTTTTGCCTCCTGTGATACTCTGGCACTTGTTAAACAATGAGCTACAACTTTCAATTTCTGCTAGTGTAGCACCTTTTACACCACAGATAGTTACCTTTCAAGTACTTGGTAGTGCTAAGCCAGGCATTAGAGTAGTAATGTTCTTTTTTGGCAATTAAGACTGTCAGGGCAGCAAAATACACCATTTTTAAGGAAGTCTGAGAGAAGGAGCAATGGAATGATGCTGTCAGGCCACTGGGAACATTATGGCAAAGGACTGCCCCACAGGTCAGCCCAGGAGTGAAGCTCTGTGGAGGCTGAGCTTATATCTGATCAAATCCAAGGGTGCTACCACATTGCCACTTGTTCCTTGGTGATTTACAAATTGCAGGGGTTCTGCTAAACGGGTCAGAGGTAATTCTGTGGTTTGATTGTTGGGGAGAATTTCCTTCAGCAGATGGAGTGAGTTGTTAATGTCTTTTAAGGTCTGGCTTTCTGAGGAGATGACTCGTGAACTCAGGCACTTAGCCAAAAAAGTAGGGCAGCTGACCATCACATCCCACCTAAATTGGACTTCAGGACATTTTTCTATTGAATTTTTAAATTTGGGGTTTTGGGTTTTTTTTTTTAGAGAGGAGTTGTAAGTACTTCTGGGTATTATTGGTCATTTATGAATTTCACACTAGCAAGAAGTTCATTTTAAATGGTAAGTGTGGTGGCTTTTCCTTGTAATTTCTGAATTCATAGAATAGAATTCTGCAATTTTCATGATAGAAACCATCACCTACTTCTAAAGGATTTTCTTCTTCAGCCTGCCTGCTGCTATTGATACAGTTTTAAGGGTTGGTGTTGGAACAAAAGACACCCACCAGTTTGCTGGACAATTTGTCTATATATTGCTCACAAACAGTTCAGAGTTACTTTCTGAAATAAACACCTGGTTTATACAATGTGCTTAACAATCTCACACCTTTCACTGCAAGAAAAAGAATGCTGCCTTAGCTCCCTAGATGAATTCACATTGAATAATTATATCTTACCCTCCAAAAGAAGTTTTAATGGGTACTGTAATTCACTTTTCTCTAGTGTATAATGATATTCTTTTCTTACTTCTTTATGTCACTGCTGAATCATACTTTTCCTGCTTTGCTTTGTTCTAAGACCTTTTCCTGTATAAGATGCCTCTGGTTTATCTCCTTTCCTTTTTTTCTTTTTTAATTTTTGTTTATGTGTTAATTTAGTTTTTTATTCACTTATACCTTCCAGCAAGGGGAAAAGGATGCAATTGACTGCTTTTAGTATGGGAAATGTTAATCATGCTGGGAACTTCTGAAGAATAGAATAGTGCACTTGTATTTTGATGTAAAATCCAGAACAGAGAGTTGTAGTTGACAGAAAGTCACTCTTATTATTCTTTAGTTTCTAGTCACTGGGAAATCATTGTACACCCTTGTCTGAAGGTTCAAGTTCATCGCTGATACACAGTTCCACTGGGTACATCAGACTCAGCATTTGCAATTAAGCTCCTGGAGATAGGTTAAGAATTCTTGGTGGAATCAAAACAAACACTGAAGAATAACCTTAAAAAAAAACCAAACAAAACCCAGGGTTTAGTGTCGAACAAGTAAATATGGAAGGAATGAGAAGCAAGGCACCCTCTTCCAGCAGCAAAGCAGATGAGCAGTAATTATGTAACAGAAATGAAATTTGCACTTTGAAAAACATGCCCAAAGCACTGTAAATGTGCTGTTTTGCAGATATCGATGAGTGTGCCTTAAAGACCCACACGTGCTGGAATGACTCTGCCTGTGTGAACCTGGCAGGAGGCTTTGATTGCCTTTGTCCAGCCGGACCATCCTGCACTGGAGACTGTCCCCATGAAGGCGGCTTCAAGCGGAATGGGCAAGTGTGGACCCTGCGGGAGGACAGATGCTCCGTTTGCTCCTGCAAGGTGAGATCCAGGGGGTCTGGGGTTTGGGAGGCCTTTAATTCTTTGTGCTCCTGTCAGAAACGCAATAGTGCAGTGCTAATGGTGTTGGCAGAACACTAGCCTAAAGCCAAGGCACTGAGGCAAAAGGTGAGCTCCGCTGTGGCACTGGTGCAGTTCTCCTGGGGAGTCATCTTTTATTTTGCACAACCACAGACCCATCTGAATAACGGCTAACCCTGCTGAGCTTCTACCATTGCACTCAGCGGGCTGTGTCTTGATGAGGCTCTTCATTACCCTTTAGCACCACGTGCAGGCGATCAGCATGCTTACTGGAAATGCTGGGAACTGGGTTCAATTTCTTTTTCGCGTGAGCATGCATCTCTCAGGACAAGCCATCTTCCTGTCTGTGGTGTTTCCCTTTACTTGGAGTGCATCTGAATTAACTGGGTGAGAAACAGGGTCTGAGCATGAGCCAATGCTTAGAGGACCTAGCAGCAGGCGCTTGATTTTCTGAAGGGAAGAAGGGTGAAGGCAGCTTCCTCCTCTTCATCCCAGCTTGGCTCTCCCACTTTATCAGTGCAGCTTTCTGCATTTTTGGAGAATCCAGGCATAGTATGTGTAGATCTGCCTTGGAGTTAACACTGAGATCAGGTTTCTTGTTGTTTCTCCCACTGGAAATTACCAGGCTTTTTCTGGATAACAGTGTTAAAAGAACATTTGCCTCTGCTTTCCTCATTCTCACTAGTTAAAAGACCAATGGTCTCATTGAAATTAGAAGGATTTTAGGAATGTATCAATCTGAGAAGTGTTTGGTCATTTATGGCCACTTTCATCTAGCACATTAGTAGCACTGGTAAAGCTGTCCTTAGACACAGCAGAGCTCTACTGGCCTGTTCATAAGTGTAAATAAAATGAGATTTTGACCACTGTGAGAAGCTGAACATGGAGCATGAGAACTGGCCTATCAGTCACTATGTTCCAATGCTGATGAGCCACAGAAGCATTAGACAATTTGAGGGAAACAAGGAAGAAAAGTTGTTTTGAAGATGAAGAAGCTGAAGGTTTCATAATTTCTATATTGCAATAGTATAGCAGAAGGGAAAGTTAAGACTTTAGAGTGAATAAAGGATTTCATCAGGTCACATGGACTTGTGCACGTTCAGGTTCTTCAGATGGTCTCAAACCAGATCCTCTGCTACAGTGGGCCCAAGGTCTTCATTCTCACAGTCCCTGTGTCTGCCTTCCAAGACTTGGGTGGTGCAGTCAGAGCCTTTCCCATTGAAGACCGAGGCAAAGAAGTCATTCAGAACCTCAGCCTTCTCCAAATCCTGCNCAGTGGGCCCAAGGTCTTCATTCTCACAGTCCCTGTGTCTGCCTTCCAAGACTTGGGTGGTGCAGTCAGAGCCTTTCCCATTGAAGACCGAAGCAAAGAAGTCATTCAGAACCTCAGCCTTCTCCAAATCCTGCATAGCCAGTTCACCCGATAGCTTCCGGAGGGGGCCTAAGTTGTTCCTGGTCTGTCTTTTATTTGCCATGTAGAATCCCTTCTTCTTGTCCTTAACATCCCTAGCTAAGTTTAATTCTAACTGGGCCTTAGCTTTCCTTGCGTATTCCCTAGGTTCCCCTACAACATCCCTGTATTCATCCCAGGCCGCCTGTCCTTGCTTCCACCTTTTATAAGCCTCTCTCCCCTTTTCCTGTCCCTACAGGCCCTTGTCCAAAGCCCCTCTCCAGCTTTCCTTTTGACCCTTTTAGGCACTGGAGGCTGCTCTAAGGTGTCCCTGGAGCCTCCTCTGCTCCAGGCTCTCTCAGCATGTCCTCCAGCCCTGATGGTTCATTATACTTCTAACTCAAAATTTGAAATGATTCTGCTCACTTGTTTTATCTAGGAGACAAACCAACATTTTAGATTTAACATGATGTGGGGGTTTTGGCTCTTCTGGTATGGTTATTTTTGGAGAGGTCAGATAGATATATTTTGGGCATTGGCTGGAACATATAGATCCCGTCTTGAAAATATTTTAACTTGAGCTCTGGTGCAAAGGTAATGAAACACCTTACTTAACTGTGAAGTTCATTAAAGGTATTTGTGGAGTAGTATACCATGGAATATGATAAATTTTATAATGAAGCAGTGTCATTGCAGAACAGGAGATTATTGCAGTTTACATCAGACCCAGTCTCTTCAAACCATCCTTGTTCATCTGAGTGATTATGAGTATTACGAAACCATAAGTTCTGAGGACTGTGAATTACATTGTACCTGAAGTATATTTGATGTCTCTTCTACAGGCATCTTCCTGAACTCCTGTAGGTTCAATACACAGTCAAATCTAAGATTCATAAAAATTGAGCCTGGGGATAAGCAGAGAACTGGGAACAGGAAGATGTGCCAAGGAGATGTATGTTCCCAAGGGCAAGAAGAGTTTGGGGATTTGGTTTCTATAGGGTCTGGTTTCTGTCCAGTCTGGCCTTGAGGCTCCATAGAAATTCTAGTCACATTTTACAGCAATTGCCTGTGCGTCAGTTTTTCCTTTGGTAAGAATAATTTTGTGATTATGCCACTGATGCTTGTGATACATGTAGAACTGATTCCATGAGGAAGGGAGGGAAAGAGAGGTGCTAATAAGATGCTTCATGTTATTACCTACCAAAAGAAAGTAAGTTCCTTTCTATATATTTCTCAATTTTCTCTCTGTTTCTCAATGCTACTATAGAGCTGCAAGGATGAGATGTTGTAGCTTAGGAGTCTTTGTGTCAGTGTGGTATAGAGAGAAAAATGTTTTTTGAAAAGCATGGAACTAATGGGGTTGTAGATAAAACATAGATGCTTAAAGAATAAAGAGAGCAGCAGTGTATTATGATTACCAAAAGGTCTCCGGTAAAATCACTGGGCTTTGTCAGTGTTCTGAAATACAGAGAGAAAAGGCAACATAAAAGGTTAGCTGCTTCCAGAAGAGCACAGGAGCTCAGGGAAGCACAGAACTACCAGTGCTGTCACCAGCTGAAAGGGGAATTTGAAAACTCTTCCTGCCATCTTGGAAATGGAATTGGAGCGAAGCACACAGGTTGTTGCTAGCTGTTGTTAATCAGCACTCCATTGTGGAGACAAGAGGGACTGCCATTGTTGAGGGCACAGGGTTGCCTGATGCCTGGAAAAGCCCCATGTGCCTGTAGCTGGTTATCCTGGCAGCAAGGCTGAATGCTGAGCTGCTGTTCAGGACCGGCACCCCTCAGGATGGGGTGAAGATGCTTGTGCTTTCCCACTTGCAGGAATGGTGATTTAGTCATCACTCTCCATCAGGGAAGGTTTTGGGCTCTCTTTGCCCACTTGCTGAAAGGGGAGGGTGATTCTTTCCTTAGCTTTTGTGGGGAGGTTTATTCACAGCATTGCATCTGGACCTGTGTTTTGTGAAACAGGCCGCTTCTGGTTTTCCTTATGGTTCACTTATGCTGCTGAGCAAGGAATTAAAGCTGGTTTATTCCTTCTCCCACAGCTAAAGCAGCTAACTAGCGACAAGTACAGAATCCTTAGATATCTTAATGTGATACAGAACGGAAAAAAGACAATCTAGTCCTATGCTCTGTGGTTGGCAAAACAGTTCAAATCCATGTTAACCCGGAATGTTTTCTGCATTTCCATAATCTGTGTTCTCTTCAGCTTTCCCTGCTATAAGAAGCGAGAAATTATAAAAATAATTTCATTTTTTCTTGCAACAGAAATTAAAATTCTAATCAACTCAAAACTGTGAGTAAATGCAGCAGTGGCACTGACTGACATGAGTGTTGTGATTTCTTGATGTTGGTTTTATACCTGTTGCATTGTGGTAAAGACTGGCTTTCCTTAATTCCAAGAGCCAAATGCAGATTCGTACATCAAAGCATAACCAAAACAGTCACTCCTGCTGCATGCTGTGATTATGACTATTTTGTCTGCCTGTGGAAAAGACATCCTGGACTGCTTTTTCTCTTCTTAGCAATCACTTTTATGAAAGGAACATAATAAATTCCCCTTTAATAGATATCTTGTTATTTGGTGGAATGGAAAACTTTTTTTCTTCTCAGTTCAGATTTAGAACTAGGTTTGGATGAGAATGTGGAAAAACTGCAGTGTTGTGAAGTCATTTTAGGAATTGGGATCCAGAGCAGAATATAGCTTCATTTCTTTCACAGCTCTGCCTTCCAGTTGGCTGCAGGGGATGCTTTGCTTGAGTAAGGATTAATCCAGAACCAAGCACTGAATGCAAAAGAAGCTCATGTCACAACTGTTCAGTAATCTCCTAATGAAGTGTGATTTCAGTTCCCAGCCTATGTGTGGCACTTTAGTCTGTTGGCTCACCTACAGTAAGAGGTGTAATTTCAAACACAATAGTCCATCCAATTTTCATAACTAGAATTAGAATCAATTTGTTTTTCTGTGGTGCAAAGAAAATATATCATTTTCTCTTTATGTGCAGAAGCAATTCTTCTGTTTATCTCAAACAGTTCTGTATAATGGTCTTTAACCAAATGGGCCATCCAATACTGTAAGCAAATATTTAGCAAAATTGTATTTTGGAGAGCCTGTGGGATACAGGCCTTCTTTAATACATGAACTGAATTGTATGGATGATAAGACCATTTAGATTTAAGCTGGTGTAGTGTAGATCCAGATCTGGAACAGAACCAGTGGTAAATTTAGAGCAAAGAAGGATTAATGCTACTGTGATTTTGATACACTGTGCTCCTATGAAGTTAAAGGGACCACCTTCAGGACTTGAGTAATTGATTGATTCAAGTTATTTTCTTCACAGTGATAATACTAATACTATACGTATTAACGAGTGGCAACTATTTTAAGAGTTCATAGATGTAAATTGTTTCACTCATTTCTTCTGAGATACTGTTTTCTTTTAAATTCACTAGCTGGAGACAGGAACATAGTATTCTCAGATAGTGGTGGATCCATGCACTGATAGACACTGGAACAATACTGGCATCATAACTGGCAGGATCCACCATTAGTGGTGATAACATCAAATACATTAAGAACTTAGTATCTCTCGATGCACATATCCGTACCTTACCCAGTTTGCTGCCTGGCCCTTTGGTGCACTTACATGTACCGTACCCAGCTTGCTGTCTGCAGTGTGTGGCTGACCTCAGGGCAATGTGTCCTTGCAGGACGGGAGGGTTTTCTGCCGGAGGACAGCCTGTGACTGCAGGAACCCCAGCGCTGATCTCTTCTGCTGCCCAGAGTGTGATACCCGCGTCACCAGCCAGTGCCTCGACCAGACGGGGCACAAGCTCTACCGTAGTGGAGACAACTGGACCTACAGCTGCCAGCAGTGCCGATGCCTGGTACGAGTGAAGCGTTTCCGAAGGGAGCAACAGTAACACAGGTTATGATGTTTAGTGAAGCAAATCTGGAAGCAGGCTCAGGGGTCCCTCTTCACCTCCTTTTCAGACTGGGGATGATGATGAGGCACTTCGAGAGAACTGAAAGCTGCACAATCAGTTTTCCTTCTACTGATGAATAAGTAGCTCTAACGAACAAAATACAAGCTTGATGAAAGGTTGGACACCCTGACACTGTATTAAAACATTAGTCTGCTTTTGAGAGCTCCTATATGGTTGTCTGAACTTCAAACGGCTTTTAAAATAACTTTTTTTCACAGGTGATGGATTTGGCTGGAGGAGTTTCACTTTGAATTGCATCAGCTGGTGACAGCAAAATGCACAGTGCAGTTCTTTCTTCTAACAGCAAATGCTGGAAGAATAGAGTGCCAGTACCGTGTAATGAATTAGCAAAAATTAGCCAAATATAGAAGGGTAAAGAAAACTGGAATTCCTAGACAAACATGCAAAATAAAGAACATTTATTTTCTCATTAGGCACTGGAGAGTATTTCCATAAAGCTTGAAGTTTTGCACAGATATACCAATTAGTGCAGCAGTGAACTTCATTAAAATGATCAGTTTTCCATTTATATCTGTCTGTATAACATAATCTTTATATATGATATTAATCAAGAGGTGTCTGAGCATCAGGAAACAAATTACTTTCAAAGCTAAGTTACTGTGAAGAGATAATTATCTGTGATGCACAGCAGTAAGTGTTGTATTCTCCTAAGATTTTCATTCATGTTTGCAGAGCAGCAAAGAAACATTTGCAGCCAGCAGCAATGGCAAATACTCAATTGACGTGTTTTACAAGGGATACTGAGTTTGTGGCTAGCAGTTCCTTGCTTCATTTTATGGTTGGGTTAACATACAGAACTAAAAGACAGCAATGCCCTAAATGCCCTTACCTACATGTAAGGTTCTGTATGTGATGTTACCAGTAGCGGAAGTGCTTGATGAAGCACTTGCTGATGCACTGAATGCATCTGAAGCATAATGCAAGTTATTACGGGCCTTTGCAGGTTAAGTTTAGACACACAGAGCAATCCTCTACAAAAGTGACTTTTAGTAGGTTTCTACCTACTAAACAGTTTGGGTAGATTTTATTTTTTCATTTACAAAGCTAAATAGTAACATACTCAGTGGAACAGAACTGGTATTGCTTTAACAGTTCCTCTAGGAGCTGACAGTAAAATCAATTTTAGCTCTTGCTAGTTAGATGGATGTTTAGGGTTTCTCAAATGTACCAAGGCTGGTACATCTATCTACAGTGTCATTTTTGTGTTTAAACAGTTGCTGTGATCCTGCAGAGATGCTCATGTGGCCAGGCTTAGAGAGAGTGCATGAATCTGCAAGGCAATCCCTGCAAACATTCTAGTTTATGGGAAATATTGGAACCCAGTATTTAATGCTGCCTTTAAAAACTCCAAAGAACTCAGTTTTTCCTGCTACATTGAAGATGATGGTGATGTTTAGTCAAGAAATACCGAAATGATGGTCTGCTATACTTGGGAAACTTCAGCTCATTATTCAAACAGGCATTTCTCTGATCTACCAAACTGAGAGCTGACCCATTAAGTTTATTCCAGTGTCAGGAAAATAAAACTTTTCTGTTAAATGGGATGTAAAAATGTGTGGTTACTAATAAATGGCAGCAAACGGAATGAGCTTTGCTTCAATTTTTACAGGAAGGAGAGGTGGATTGTTGGCCTCTACTGTGCCCAAAACTCAACTGCGAATACACAGCCATCTCGGAAGGAGAGTGCTGTCCGCACTGCGTCAGTGACCCCTGTCTGGCTGACAACATCACCTACGACATCAGGAAAACCTGTCTGGATGACTATGGGATCACAAGGCTTAGTGGCGCTGTATGGACAATGGTGGGATCTCCTTGTACGACCTGCAAATGCAAGGTATAATGGGCAAAGTAGAATGGGAATGGAAATGTATGTTGCTGCATCAAATCAGGGTCACTTTCTGCCATTGGAAGCTCCCGTTCAGATCTCAGGGAAGTAAATGAGAGACGAGGGAAGAAGCCTACTGAAAACTCCACACCTTTAGTGTTGTGCAGGGTGGAAACAAAACAGTTCTGTGCTGCTTGGAAATACTGGGCACCGATGTGTAAATCCTAGTGCAGCTTCCAGACATTCTGTTGGAGAGCCCTTTAGGTATCCCCAGTGTCAAGCTAGGTGAATGTTTTAATACCTGCCTAATGTAGATGCTTATGACAATGTGTATTCCTGAGCGGGTGAGCAGAGGTAAAAGCACTGATGTTTCCCCAGGAAGGACACAAGTAGAATCACGTTGCAGTTCAGAGGTGGAGGCTCTCCCCCAGCAGCAGTGGGAAGGGGATGTCACAGTTTCTGCTCCCTGATCTCATGCAGGTGTATTTAATTCCATGACTCAGTGCAGAAGTGCAGGTTGCCTCCCTTGCTCCCTGCAGTGATGACCCTACTGTGCTAATATCAGAATGATGAAAATGTTGGTTTGGGTTATCTAAAATGTTCTTGTGATCCCTGTGGGAAACCAAGCTGTTCCTTCAGGGTTTTAAATTATTGAAGGCAGCTTTTCTCCAATTTGTCAGTGTTTTTCCTATTGGTTTGTGTTGCATTAAAAAACCCCCCAAAAATTGAAAAACATTTGCCCACTTGGGTCTTGCTGTTTGGTGGAGTGGCTTTTTTATTACACAAGTTAGTTTTGTAAATTACTAGGTGCTGCAGAAAGATATTTAACAGTGGATTAAACGCCAAAGCTGTGTGGTGTTTTTTCCCTCCATACATATCTGCCATAAATCAAGAACTGAACTATCTGCTTATTTCAGACAAGCAGAGAGCTTCCCTGCATGGATTGCATCGAAACTCTCTCTCTCCATTAACGTTCTTACATGGGAGAAAAATCCAATAATCTCTTGCCTTTGTGGTGCTGTATTTTATTAGGGAGACCAGTGAGTCTTTCACACCCAGATTTCTAGTTCACGTGTAGTTCAAACCAGTTCAGTGCTATTTGGAAAAGTCAGCCTCCTCCAAAAGCCACCCCTGTTGTAACCGGTGAGGAAAACCTTGGGATATTGGCTTCAGTGGTGGATGTGACCAAGGTGTATCTATCCCTGTGTGCCACCAACCCCTTTGCTCTCTGTGACTTGTTCTGTAAAGTGGTTGACAGCTGCTTGTTTGTCTGTGCAGAATGGGAACGTCTGCTGCTCCGTGGAGTTAGAGTGTCTCAGCAATAACTGACATAGTCAGACGGGACTGTGCCAAGAGGGGGACCGAGGAAGATGACCACCCGAAATGAGGTTGTGTGCATTGGTGTTTTGTACAATGGACAGTTACCAAAGTCTCCACATGAGGAAGATGCTTGGGAGTTGCCTTTGGGACCTACCGCTATGCTCATCCTCGCCACTCTTGTCTGGGTGGATTACAGTACAGCGCATACAAGTCAGTGGTTGTTACAGAGTTTTCAGTGTTGTAAATGACACACTTCTCCTGTCAAGAAATTTGCAAATATGTTTAAATTATTTCATGGTTAAACTACTGCTGTATTTTTGGTTTAATTTGTGTATTGACAACATGCGAGGATTCAACTCCTCTTATTTTGCATCTAGATTTTACAAATAAGACAGCCTGTTGTGATTTTGTCCCATGATATCGCATACTTAGTTCCAAGGTCCCTGTCGGATGTATTTATGAAAATATGTATCTATGTACAGTCAGATTGCATAGTCCTTATATTTCACAGCTGTCCGACCCTTTAAAGCAGTCAAAGGTATATTTGATTGGACAGGATGGAAGTAATCAAAATAAGTCTGCCTTAAAAAATTGTAACATTCAATGCCATGAACTTCATGGCAAAAAAGGCACTTTCTTCTCCCAGATGTGCAGAGCAGCAGCAAGACTCCTACGAGAAATGGAACTAAAACCACATTCCACTGCCAATTCAACACACGTTCAGGAAAGAATCACCAGTCATTGTCAGCGTTCTGTTTTGCAAGAGAAACTGCAGTTGCTAGAAGAGGGTGTGGAGTTGTGGATTGCGCAGTGATAAAACCGGCAGAGATCCTTAAGGTCATCTAATTTAAATTGAGTAGGTTAAAATTTGCTAACATCATTGGTGAGTTCAGGGTTTTGACTCTCTTGTGTTCACTGTAATAATGATGTCTGCCATTCTCAGGTACTGCCGCCCTAACAACAAAGTGCAGAAGCACCTGCACCAGCAACATGCAGGGCAGGAGACCTTAAGGCTCGATAACTTTTATTACCCCATTCACAGCTCAGATACAGGTTTTCTCTGGTCAGTCACGTGTTGACATTCAGAAATACTGAGTTTTAAATTTACCCACAGTGTTGTGGAGTACCTAAGCCTAGACAGAAACACAAATTAAAACTCTTAGCCCTGTACTGGGATTAGAGTTTAGATTCTCTTCAGCTAATGCCTATTTTTGCCATGAGGCTAGAAAGTTTGTGGCGTTAGAACAGGAATACGTTTCTCCAATGATGGCATCTGCAGCTTAAATGTCACCATTTTAATGTGCTCTTGTGTTTTGTTCTGCTCATTCAGGTAGTGGTTTTTGCTTTTTATTTATTTAATTAAACACACTGAGTATATGGAAAAGTACGGAAATAAGTATAGTGGCTTCAGTTTGGGAAGTACATTCGTGAGTTTTCCATGCAGAAAATGTGAAACTGATTAACAAGAGTGAAGTGTGACTAGACAGTGACATCAGTCATTTTTTGAATGAAGTATTATTATGTTTCTTATCAGGCAACAGTGACAAAAGAATATAAACACTCCTTTCAATCATTCAGACAACTTCATTCCCATTCTGCAAACAAGATTTGTTTTATCCAGCAGGTTTGTGTGGTAAAGGTAAATTTATTTTCTTAAAATGCCCCATCAATTTCAGCTACTCATGTATTGACTATATTTGCATTGCCCTAATGATTGTATAATAAGGGAAACAGTTGTGTTTTATATGATACTCAAAGGATGTTTGTAAATCATAATGTCGGCTCATTTTGTATATCACATTGTAAAACCCAATGGTAATTCAGTTGGATGAGAGATCCAGTGGGCTGAGATATAAAGGGGAATGATTTAAAACTCGTGGGCATCTAAATAAACTCCTGTGTACAGATTGCTTTCCCTCAGTGTTATTAGCTGAGTTTTCAAACACTAATCACTGTTCTTTCCAGGCTTGAACTCTGGATGTTGCTAAAAGGAGAAAGAGTGTTTGCCAGAGATGTAGCACCAGAGTTGCAAGAAATGCTTCATTTATACTTACTCAGACAAAATGATAAATTCCAGTGTGTCACATACAGCAATTCCTGAAGCGCTGTAAGTGGGATGAAAGACAGTTCAGGGTCTGAAAATCATTCTTATCCCATGTACTCTGTGGTAGCAAAGCCCTTCTCCAGGACACTTTCTGGAAGCTCCAGCCATTGTTAGCATCATGCTTAGCAGGAGCACAGAAGTTCACATTTTTCCATGACACAGACCAATTTTCTTGCCAAACTCAAATGCAGATTAATTCACTAAATCCCTTTCAGAGCATTTTATACAGCATTATGTGTCATTATCTCCAGAGTGATACAGCTTGAATTGTTTACACAAAGTGCAAATATTGACACAGACCTGTTTGTTTCTGTTGCATTTTAAGCAGTTTCCCTGACTGTGATGAACTTTTCCTTAGGAAGCAGTTTGATCACGAATCACATCACATTTACCTGAGAGTACTTAGGAGCCACAGCCCAGCTTAAAGAGCTCATTGTGGAAAAATGTGTTCCTTTGTGATCAAGGTAAGAACTTTGAAGACCTCTTTCTTGAAGAAGTTCCCTATTCCATATAAACCTATGGGTACTGCAGTGAAAATGCTGGGGAAAAAAAGATAATAATCCAGTTTATCATAATAATTTCTGAAAGATTTCCAGTTTGTGAGGCAGGCCTTCTCTCTGCTCAGCAGAGAACAACAATAATGATAATGTGAGGGGAACTACTAGTATCACTCTGAAAGGAAACTTGCTCCTAGTTAAGGGACTTGGTCAAAACCTTCACTGTAAGCAGCTGGCATTTTGTAGCTGTTTCTACTTGTTTAACCTGTAAAGGAATATTTTCCTTGCGTCTAACACTTCTGATGACAAAAAATAAATAAGTGAAGAACAGAAAATGAGAATTCCACCTCCAGTAAAATGTCTTTGCCTCTTCCTTTTGGCAAAAAGCTCAGCCTAGGCACTAAACCAGAGCATCGTATTGGGTCTTGTGGGGGAAGCCGCTACTCAGTTCTTCTTCCTGTGTGGTTGCGAATACACCCCCTGAGATAAAGCATGTGAAACTGTTCCTTTATAGAGGCTCCTGGACCACACTGAGCCACATTAGTCTCTATTCAAGGCCAAAGAAAATCCAAACTATTCCTCACAAATGCTGAACAATATCTACCTAATTCACAGGAACGTGTGGGAGATTTATTAGCGTCTGTGTTGTCTCAGAGACCTAAGTAACAACTGTCTGCCAGTAATCCCAAGAGCTGTCATGAGTTTCCAAGAATAACGGTGCACAACAGCTAATTAGTAACATCTTCTCAATCAGATCCCCATGACAAACAAGATATCATCTGTGGGTTTGTTTGGGGTGTTTTCCTGTGGCAGACAGTCATGTTTTGCAAAGCAAAAGGTGAAGTGTCAGGAGTGATTACACAATGGTAGAGTACTTTGTAATAGAATTAAAAGGGAACTCCTACAAGCAGTATGGAAATGTCTCACACCTCCTGGTACTTACATAGTCATCACTAATGAGGTGATTTTCAAAGGGCCCCATGATACACTTTGTTGTCAAATTTGGAGTGTTGTGAGAGGACAGAATTGTTTGAGGAGCGTATTTTGCTATCAGAAATACCTGCCTGCCAACAAGCTGCTGTGCCCGCAGCGTAGATCTTTGGCACTCACCAAAATCTAAACTGGTGTCAGGAGCATTTATAGGGTGTAACTTAAAAAAAAAAAAAAAAAA